>CM076581.1:165791729-165905568 GCA_034641835.2 Pinus albicaulis
TCAGCTATAATGTGTTTACTTCAGCTAGCACATAAATGGAAGATGGCTTTATTTATAGAGGGAGAGGGGGAGGTTGGGATCCCTACAATGGTGGAAGGGAGGCCTTATCCCTTGAGAGGATTCCCCAAAAGGTGGAAACAAGAGGCCAAAGGAGGGAGGCCATGGTTATTCAGTCGAACCACCCCAAATGACATGCCCATGAAGTTGTTATGATGGAAACTTCACATTTATTTTTAAAAAACTTTCTATAGATAGGTTAGTGTGGATAGCTCACTAGGACAGAGCGCAAATGGGCACGAGGCCCAGTGTTAATCTTCCTCGAGAGGGCAGAATAGTCTACTAGTGCCAAGGCAAAAACATGTGTTTTTGATGGTTTGCTCAGGAAATTGTCAACAGAAGGAGTGTTTTCCTCATGGAAAGAAATGCAATGATGGCATTTTCAAGGCATGAAACTTTGTTTTGGTCACAGAAATGATCCTCCAATGTGTGGGACAGAGATTGCAAGGACAGTGACAAAATGTTGTATAACAACCCCGAGCAGGCACTACCACCACAGGCCTCAACAACACCACTCTCTTGTACATAATTCTACACAAGATGCTATCATATGTGAATAACTTCGATCCATCACGGACCTTCGAGAGCTGAGCCAACGTCCTGTCATAACAGTGATGGGAAAAATCGAAGAAGTGTCCGGTCCCCAGCCGACGCAGAACACCAATCTTTGGGCCCGACACTCAATTAGGCGATGACGACCCCCTCAATCGCATAATCACCACCAGAGAACACCACTCATCTATTTCAGTCACAAAGGCTATCTGAATACACCCCTCCATCAGAAGTGCCCTGCCACAATCGCTAGTCACGAATCGTTGAAGATCCACCCTCCCAGGGGGAAGCAGATAAGGGAGCAGCTCACCCTGAGGTAGTATCCTTGTCAAAAAATGTATATCCATATTGGGACATATAGCTAGATCGCACCCCTACAATACCATAACCTTGCACCATCTGTTCCAACATCGGATCGAATAGCGCAAAATATGATCATATGATCGTAAGAGGTCATTCTCTAAGAACTTGAGAAGACCCCACCTCACTAACTACTGGTGTGCATTAACATCATGTGCCACAATGATCCATAGGTTAGGTCAATCCCTCTCCCTCCTCAACATCCTTTCATCACAACAGGCACACATCAGCAACATAAAAACATATAAAGAATTGAAAATTTTCCACAATTTTTTTCAAATATTTTTTAGCTTGATCGCCACACCTATTTCTAAAACAAGTGTGCCTTCCGCACACCTATACCTTATCCAAGTGTGGAAAATGCGTGTATAAATCCCTTAGAGGAGCGATAATTTTGCACAAAACCCTCAGTTTTGCGTGAAAACTATGTGTCGGTTCCTTGATCGCCTGCGTGGTCAAGGAAAGAAAAGGCTAGGAATCCGTACAAACCTGGTTTGTACGGACACCTGCCTAGTCACACTAAAAAAATAAAATGCAGGAAGTTATGGGGCCTACTTGGCTCAATAATCATGAGTCCTGGGTACTCGGGTTGACTGCAACGACAATAACAGCTCCGCAGAAGCCTCTGACCTCTCAAAAGCGCAAACCCTCAAATATCACAAATGAGCTTAAATGAGCCATATTGGCCTATATGTCGCTCTTTTAAGATTTTTTGGAGGACCATAATGAGATATCATAGGGCTCAATTTCAAAAATAAAATAAACACAATTATCAACACCTCATAATGCCCAAAGGAGGCTCCACACATTCACTCCGAAAAAATAAGTTTTTAGTGCCGACAGGTATGCCCTCTCTTATCTTCTTTTCATTCAACACATGTTTTCAATAATATTGGAATGAGGAAGATGCTTTCACTTGGGGTATGTTTGTTGCTGGCGTTATATAGCACAATAAACCATCCATTGCTCCATCCACTGAAAGTAATAGAGAAGGTATCATTCTACCCACAACATGATAGTCCTAGAAAAAATCTGCATATCCTAACATCAATTCTCCACAAGAATTAAACGATAGTTTCCAAACACCCGACCATGTTTATCATCTCCCCACCTTGCACATGGTAAACATCCTTGTTGGTCGGTAGATCCTCCCCTCCATGGCGCATGTCACTCAAAGTAGACCATACATCAGAAAAATCATGATGCCATGGCCATACCACTTCAGTCCGAGAAGCACTTCATGCCCATTCATCCACCATGCATCAAGTCAATTTTTACCATATCAAAATAAAACCCCTTTCCTAGAATACCATATTTTGCAAGTAGATCGAAAGCATACCACCGTGCCTCAAATTTGGCCTACTATACCTCCACGAGCATAGCACATATGCGATATTTTCAATCTGCTTCATCACCCCCACACAAGAGACCAAACAATGGGCCCCCCACCCTCAGAAAAAAACCCTCATCACATCATTAGTGAGTGAACACTTTCATGTTTTGGGGCACCCATCTCTGTGTTTTGTACAATCCAATCACATTATTTCATTCTTTTGGTAAGTGTACAAAGACCACAAATGGAGAACAAAGTCCCCAACTCATCCATCCATTTTCTCCAATGGTAGCAGTCCCTAGTCACCCTTGGTCAGAGTATCACACCTTTCATGCATAAGCCATCATAACATTCATAACCAACATATACCCACCCTGGACTTCCTACCAACTCTAGGGATTTCCTCATCAGAAATAGTTATGATTGCCACGAAGCTGCTTTTTTATACTTCGACCTTGGGCCACTGAATCCCCATCATTAGTTTTCAGTCACTCCTTGCCATCATGGCTATGTTAAATCTATCAAATCCAATACCTTGGTCCCTTGCATCTGTAACTCTCTCAATCAGTTGAGGCTTCCTTTTTGTCGACTTCAACACCCATTCTACAAAAAGGAAGCAGTACCTTGGATGCTTCTTACCAAAATAGGGGAATCCTCATATGGCACTGTGGGAATCATCATTGCCCATAGATGTCATCAATCCTCCTGAAGTTCAACTATGACACAATATTTCATGTCAATATGTTATCATACATTACAACCATTTCACTTTTCTCAAATTCATCGAAGACTCGTGCCATTATAAGCATCTCATTCAGCAATGCTTGCACAGGAAGGTCCCGGTCATACAACCATGCATACAATGAGAATTTATATTCCATACTAAGGTTACTCATGTGGGTACCACATTCCACTTATTAACAATGAAAAAACGCCCCTAAGGGTGTCAACAATCGTCGTCATCAACCAAATCAGTAGATCACTACCATACTAGTGACATAGACAAAACCTTTTTTTGTCAGATAGATTTGTTTAGCTAGCCAAATCATCACGAGCATGGGACATTCCCACCTCGTAGAAAATTGCATTTATTGTATCATACTATTTTTTACAGGGTTCCCACAGAACATGGTAAATCTTCGGCCCACTGTAAGGCATTTCCAACTTTTAGCTGTACATGGGTCTCTCTCTCTCTCCACATGTACTCAAAAAAGAAACTATAATGTATTTCAGTTATACACTTCTTAGATGTCACACATTAGGGGGAAACTGTTATCACTGGAAAATCGGACAAGAAAATATGACATTATTAAATTTCATGTAGAAGGATTTATAGGGCTGAGGCACATTAGAGGATCTAAAAATTTTAAAAAATCCCTAAGGTCAAGAGGAAAAATCAAATTTCACACCAAGTACTCTAGTAAAATGTGCCTTTTCGCGCATTTTTCTTCGATAAGCATGCCTTTGCGTGGCTTTCCCTTGAAAAGCCATGCAGTCTTGAGAGTGGCAGAAGTCACTTTCTGGGACCACATGGCACACTCTAAGAAATGATCCCAAACTTGAGGCCGCCCAAGGACAACTGCCTAAGCCATCTTGGGACCTCAAGGGAGCACACAAAGGAATCAAGTGGCACACAATGGAATCAGCCCTCTCTCTTGGGTCACCATCCATCAATGTACCAAGATAGGGAAGGAAAATTTGAATTCATCTATAAAATGCCACCAAGAGATGAGAAAAGGGAGATCACATTGTTATGCTGGAAAAATTTCCCATGATAAATCCAATAGTGTGCAATCCAAAGCAGAAGTAGAGAGGGGATTCGGTTGTTGGCCATCCAACAACTTCAATCCTTTGGGGTAGAGAGAGAGACCTTGCACCAAGAAACTAGAAGGTAAAATAATCCTTACATCGGGTCTTAGAAATCCATAGTTCTAAAGACCCTTTGGCAAGAGTGTAAATGTAGTATCTTTCTTCCTAACAACAACAAATAAGAGGGGACCTTGATGCCACCGTTAGTATTATTGTTATGCTTCAATCTTTATGAGATTTTTTTTTATGTTTATTTTAGTTTTGTTTTCTCTCTATATATGCATACCATATCATGATTTAGTGTGTTTAATGTTTTATAGCATGTTCACTAACATTTTAACTCTTTTGTTTTTCTACGTATGACCAAGGCTTGGAGGAAGCAACCACTCCTACTAAGAAATTATGGATTGGTACACTTGTGCACCAAAAACACAACCACAGGCCTAATAATACACCACAAACATCAAGGGGAGAAATTTCACATAATACCTCATCCGTCAAGGGCTTGATGTTTTAGGGAAGGCGACACTGCTAGCTGACACGGAGATCCCATCCTTGGTGAAGTCACTCGATGGTGTATTGTAGTCAGTAAGCCTAACTGCTTAATGACCTCTTCTGAAATGAGTTTCTTTTGGCTACCAATCTAGACAATTAACTATAGCAGGGAACCATTTACCCACATATGGGAGTGGAAGAGAGGTTTCTCCTCCTCTAGATATTATTGTTCTTCCTTATGGATCTTCGTGGTGGCAACGGTGCCGTTGGGCTCCACATCGATAATATGCTTCCATTTTTCATTCCCCTTGTTAGGTTTTGATTCAGAGTCGGAGCATGCATCTAATTTAGAAGCCTTCATCTCGGCCACTAGTGACTGCTTGGCCCGACACTCACTTGTGTTGTGGGTGGAACTCTTATGGAACTAACACCACTTTCTCGTGTCCTTCTTCGGCTTTGAGATGTTGTTCTTTGCTTCCAGCTTTGGCAGGTTGTCTTCGGCTGCCATGCCTTCACTTTGTCCTTTTTTCTTCTATTTAGGGGCACCTTTCCCTTTCTTTTGATTCGCAGATCCAAAGTATTGCTTCTTCTGTTTGAATTTCTACTCAATCTTGGCAGCATACCTGTTGTGGAGGATTTGACACACGGGTGTACGAAATCGCACGCGTTTAGAGAATGTGGTGTTTTCTCTAAACCATAAGTAACAGGCAGTATCTGTGGGGAGCTCAGAAGTATAAAACTTAAATGAAGTAATACACTAAAGTATGCTCTGTTAAAAAACTAAAACTAAAAACACAAACAAGAAGCTATATAGAGAGTTCCAAACAGTAACAAGGTAAACAATGGCTCGATGGCCTTCTTCTTATTGAATGCTTGGAATGAAAACAAAAATCTTACCCACTTGCCAAAGGGCCTAGGTAGAGGCTCTAGGACCTGATGCAAGGATGTTTGTCCTTCATGTTCTGCCTTCTAACGTAGTCTAATTCTCTCTCTTTGCTGCAATGGGCTAAGATTGTTGGGTGGCCAACAATCGAGTCCTCTTCGTCAGCTTCTGCTCCTTGGGTCACACAAGACATTGGTGTTGCTTGGGAAACTTTGGCCATCATAACTTTGTGCTCACCCATTGTTCATCTCTTTGAGGGTTTATCTAGGTGATCTTTCAAACCTCCTTCCCTCCCTTGGTACATGGTGGATGGTGACCCAAGGGAGGGGCAATATTCCATTGTGGGCTGAAATATACTTTTGTGTGCTCACACAAGGCCTAAGGAGTTGCTGGTGTTGTCCTTAGGTGGCTTTCACATAAGGAGAAATTGTCATTTTCTTGCTTGTGGTCCAGGAAAGTGACATTTTGCTACTTCTAGGAATGCGCGCTTATCGGGCTCCAGTGCATGCAAAAGGCACTCTTTTCGAAGGAAAAGGTGTGCATTCGAGCATTTATGACTAGTTCAACTTTGAATTGCTCAAAACATTAGAGATTCTTGATTCCATAATGTATTCTGTCCTGTAAATCCTTGGGCTCGACATTAATTGATGTTGTCTTCTGTTGTATGATTTTCCACTGTTAACAGTTGCCCCCTAATGTGTGAGGTCTAGGAAGAATTGTATAGCCAAAATACATTATAGTTTCTTTTTTGTATCGTATACATAGAGAGATAGAAAGAGAGAGAGAGAGAGAGATCGAAGCCTGTGTGTAGAAGGACAACATCTTGCACTATTTCCGAGATAACCATGGCCTAAGGGACCCCCTGTAAGCAAACAAAATATACAACATATTTGAAAATTTTCAACGAGGCGAGCATGTCCCATGCTCGTGATGATATGGCTAGTTAAACAAAATTAACAGATACATGTGCTGTCTGTGCTGTTAGCCCCCCTATGAAATTTTTGACAAGCAAATAGGGGGCTAAATTGTTGTTGAGTCTTCAAGGAATGCATTTCCTCTAAAAACACAGTCTCCTTGAAGCCTCTTTGTGTCCTTTATCCTTTGAGCAAATCCCCTCTGCTGGTTCCCCTTTTAAAGCCTCTCTGTTGACGAAGAAATGCCCAAAGACCTCCTTCCCCCTTTATTTTTCCCTCATTTAACCTCTTTTTATCCCCCCTTTTCTCCCCTTCTATTTCCCATTTACTCCTCAAATTCCCCTGGTAAATCCCCTTTAAAGTCCCCCCTAGCCTTTGTTGGCCTCTGTCTTCCCTTTATCCCTCTATCGTTCCCCTTTTAAACCCCTTTTTAAATCATTAAAATGGGCAAAAAACCTCTTCCGACCTTTTGCATATAGGGCTTAGCCTAACAAACCCCAACCACTTCCCCACATATGACCCTGCCTGACCAAGTGCTTGGAGTCCCAGCGCTTACTTCACCTGGAACCACTGGCTGAGGCAAACCCTTCAGAATGCAAGAAATCCCCGATGCGATTGACGATAACGTTAAGACCGCGGTGCTCCGCACCGTTGATCTTCACTTAATAACCCCATATCGCACCAGAACCCCTCCGATCGCAATCGCAAGTCGCAGCAGTGCCGCCCCGATTGAAACCTTCCGATTGGATCTGGGCCGTCCATTCCCCTGCAGATCTAACGGTCATCGCATTAATCACACTGCCCCCCCGATCCACTTCTCCACCGTTGATCTCCCCGCCGATCCGATGGTTGGCGCTTAATCGCAACAGCCTCCGATCAATCGCAAGTGTTTTCACCCGTGCTCCGATTGCGATCCTCCGATTCATTCGTGACCGTTGATCTGTCACAAGATCCGACGGCTATCGCTCAATCACAATCTCCCCTCCGATCGTTGTCCCCACCATTGATCTTCCCCGCGATCCGACGGCCAGCGCTTAATCGCACTCCCCGTCCGATCGCAATCGCAAGCCTTCCCTCTTCCTCCCCGATTAAATCCTGGCCGTCCGTCTGTTACATGATCCAACGGCTATCGTTCAATCGCCCTCTGCCTCCACTGGGTCCCACCTCCATGGCCTCCGCTCCATTGTTTTCCGTGTTTCCTTTGTAATTCGCCCAAAGTTCATTGTTGGGCTTTTACGTTGATTAACCGTCTCCTCCGCCATTTTCACTATTCCTCCAACGCTCCGCCACCTTTCCTCTGGCCTCTGCAGCATTTCTCCGCCACCACTGCCAGGTTCTTAACAGGTTTATCTTATGATGCAGAATAGCACAGAGAGGCTATTACAGCCGCCAGCACAGTAGCAAGGACGGATCAGACGGGATTTGAGCCTGTGATTAAATATTCTGAAACGCTAACTCAGCGATTCAAAGACTGGAGCACGCTTAAAGACTTAAGCACGCAAAGAGTCTTATCTATGTTTTTAAATATCAGCAGTATACTCTCCTCCCAAAAGGACACCCTACAAGAAATCTCCATGCCCCTCGAGCCCCAGAAACTACGCAATTACGCCACCGGGAAGCTCACCAAGACAAGCCGACAGCCAAAGAATGGCGCATGGAGAGACCTGCAGATCATCCCACCCAGTTCATTTATTTCAGAGTGGCAGCACAAAGCTCCAGACACCGTAAGGACTCTAAAAAGAAATATCCGAGGTCAATCGACCTGACAGAGCCTTCCCTGGCCGACCTACAGAGTACATGCAATACTGCAGAAAGCCATTAAGTGGTATGGGCGTGAACGTTTCCGCCTTACTGTCTTAATGAGACTCATTTATTTTCTTATCTACTTCCGCTTCTTCCTCTTCTCCTATATGTAATCCTTGAGAACGAATTGAAAAGGTTGTTGTTGTTGCCTTGTTGGGCATCTGCTGTTAGAGGGATTCAGTTTGACTGTTAGAACAACCTTGGGAGGAAGTTGCAGAGTAGTTTGTATGTGATAGACTGGGAGGAGGAAGTCTGGACTGTAATAGCCATTGAGCTACATTGTACATGACTGGTTTTGCATCAATTAATCAGAGCACATTTCACAGGATTCTGGTCTATTACTATTGGTGATGTGTTTCTTAACTCTGTTTATTACATCTCCATATTGTTTCATGTTCTTCTGGTAGGCATCAGAATAATGGTATAGGATTCACCCTTGTTAGGTGCCCTATGTTGTCTGCTCTCCCCACCTTTATGTTTTCTGCCCTGTGTGCTATCTAAGAGCGGGTTCAGTTGTGATTAACTGCACATATTGTCACGTTTAGATGTATGAGCTGGTTGAAATCGTTCTTAGGTTCTATCTAAGAGTGGGTTCACAGGTTTAACCAAGCAGAACTGATGTTATTGCCTCCGTCGTCGATGTATGAACTTGGGGGTTTGATTCTTAGATGTTTTCCGTATAACTTATCTTTCCGTTTTTTCCTTTGGAGTTACAGTTATGCACTGAGTTAAATGACTTCAAGTCTGATCTATGTGCTGTTCTTACTTGACTTTTTGAGAGCCGCCTTGAGTATGTCCAAGGTGTCCGGAGTTAAATGACCTCTGACCTGATCTATAGACAGAAAGTTGGTTGTCTTTCCTTCTCCCACTTTCTCTCCTTAATGTTTCATCCCATCATCTATCTAAAAGATCCTTTAGTGTAGATGACTTGCCCTTTGAAAGCCTTGGCTAGTTGTTGCATGTAATTTCCTTTCATGACTCCATAGCCCAATGGATGGCACGGTCTTGGCCTATCCTCTTTGCTGAAGCCTCCTGCTGTTCTGTTCCTTTCTTCCCATTGCTTTCCTAGTCAGTGATCTCCTAACCAACCCAGCAACCCTTCAACCAAACTATTTTAAAACCCCCTTTGTGCTTCATAACTAGCCTAATATCTCATTTGAGCTTCAAAGACATATCATTCTTTGCTCTTTTTGGAGAGATCCCTCTCCGGGTCCAGGAGGGCTAGATCCTAGGGCCCCAAAGTGGTTTGATGTTGTCTCATCTTTTGGTATTGCCAAATCTGCCAAAACATGGGAACCCCAACATAATGGCGACTCCACTGGGGAATAGAGACCAATCAGCCTTGATTTGGTAAACCACTGTGGTGGACAGTAAGTTGTGAATCATCCACCTGGCGACTCCACAATTCCTGAATGATGGGACTCCACTGGAGACCATGTCGAAGCATAACATCATCCATACCGAAGAGCCACCTCATTACTTCTCTAATAGAGGACCCCGCACAATGTGTGGAAATAGATCCGAGCCTCATAGCGGAGTTTCGGGGTGGAATAGCGAGTGTACTGGCAGAAATTGAATGGGAGGACCTTCCAAAGGTCATCCCTATTGGCTCAGCACTCAATCATCTACCTGCGCTTAAGAAGATGTTTCTTGATTTGGTGGTTGACAGATATGAAGCTGAGCTCGAACTTTTAAGCTCGCAAGAGATATCCTACGAGTTCAGAGACCCGAGGGCCTTTTTGGAAAGTCTCCTGCCCCCCAAAAATAAAGAGATTCCGCTGCTGTTTGAAGTGCAAGAAGAAGAAGATCCGGCTCCCGAGAGCCACCTTGAAGACACAGCGGAAAATTTAATAGTTAAAGCAGCCCAGGATAAAGACAGCCTACCAAGCTTGGGAGGCCTAAAAGAAGAAAATGTACGTCATCTGTTCGCGGATCCTGTGGCAGAGTACATGGAGGCCCTGATATGCTCGAACGCTCCATCATTGATCCTCAGCACGGGCCAGATTCAGCAGAAATGGTCACCACTGATGGTGACCACAGTTTCGAAGAACCACAAGCAGAGCACCCTGTGGTTATCTCTGACAGGCAGCCAGTGCTCATATCCTTTTTCACTGCTACTTGATTGGCTGTATTGGCTTTATCATATCACCTAGAACATCAGAGATTTCCAGTTAGAGTAGGGTAGGTAGGAAGCTCAATAAAGCTCAGCCTATGAGCAGGTAGATTAGTTGTTTAAATTTCTGTCTTAGAATGTAGAGAAGAAACCTGCTAGACAGTCTAATCCTAGCAGGTAGTAGTGTAGGTAGAGAAACATATGAGGCCAACAGTCTAATCTGGTCTCATGGAGCAATAAGGGTAGAAGTAGAATAGGTTTATTTTTTTTCCTGTTTGTAAAGATTGATGATGTAAAGGGTCTGCAAGTCCAAATGCACCCAAGAAGAAAAATTTCAGGGCTATAGTGTGGGTAGGTAGTTGTTTGGGAAGAATCAGGCCGTCGAAGGTGTTGTCTTCACGCCTTGTGGGCAAATGATCATGAAAGAAATGGATGGTTCAAGCAACAGTATCCGGCCCACCAAGAGATAATCTTCTGGTTTCTTGGCTCCTTCAAGAAGAAGCCATCCCCATGTGGAGCCACTGTTAGCCCCCCTATGAAATTTTTGACAAGCAAATAGGGGGCTAATTTGTTGTTGAGTCTTCAAGGAATGCATTTCCTCTGAAATCACAGTCTCCTTGAAGCCTCTTTGTGTCCTTTATCCTTTGAGAAAATCCCCTCCGTCGGGTTCCCTTTTAAAGCCTCTCTCGCTGACGAAGAAATTTTCCAAAGACCTCCTCTTTCCCCTTTTATTTTTCCCTCATTTAACCTCTTTTTATCCCCCCTTTTCTCCCCTTCTATTTCCCCATTTACTCCTCAAATTCCCCCAAAATCCCCTTTAAAGTCCCCCCTAGCCTTTGTTGGCCTTGTCTCCCCTTTATCCCTCTATCGTTCCCATTTAAACCCCTTAAATCCATTAAAATGGGCAAATAACCCTTTTCCGATCATGTTATAGGGCTTAGCCCCTTACCGCAATTCCCTTAACCACTTCCCCACATATGACCCCGCGCCAGGACCAAGTGCTTAAGTCCCGGCGCTTATCGCAATCGGAACCATCGGCGGGGGGCAAAACCCTTTGTAATGCAAGAAATCCCCGATGCGATTTGATTTTAACATTAAGTCCCCGCTCCGATCTGGACCGTTGATCCGCTTAGATCTGACGGTTGTCCGCCAATCGCAACCCTTCCTCCGATCACCGTAAGTCGCAAAGAAGTTGTCGCCTCTGATTGAAACCTTCCGATTGATCCGTCACCCATTCCCTCAGACGACCACATCACATTAATCGCACTGCCCCCCCCGATCCACTTCTCCACCGTTGCTCTCCCCGCCGATCCGATGGTTGGCGCTTAATCGCAACAGCCTCCGATCAATCGCAAGTTTTTTCACCCGTGCTCCAATTGCGATCCTCCGATTCATTCATGACCGTTGATCTGTCACAAGATCCGACGGCTATCGCTCAATCACAATCTCCCCTCCGATCGTTGTCCCCACCGTTGATCTACCCCGCGATCCGACGGCCAGCGCTTAATCGCACTCCCCGTCCGATCGCAATCGCAAGCCTTCCCTCTGCCTCCCCGATTAAATCCTGGCCGTCTGTCTGTTACATGATCCAATGGCTATCGTTCAATCGCCCTCTGCCTCCACTGGGTCCCACCTCCATGGCCTCCGCTCCATTGTTTTCCGTATTTCCTTTGTAATTCGCCCAAAGTTCATTGTTGGGCTTTTACATTGATTAACCGTCTCCTCCGCCATTTTCACTATTCCTCCACCGCTCCGCCACCTTTCCTCTGGCCTCTGTAGCATTTCTCCGCCACCACTGCCAGGTTCATAACAGGTTTATCTTATGATGCAGAATAGCACAGAGAGGCTATTACAGCCGCCAGCACAGTAGCAAGGACGGATCAGACGGGATTTGAGCCTGTGATTAAATATTTGAAACGCTAATCCCGTATTCAAAGGATCGAAGCACAGTTTAAAGACTTAAGCACGCAAAGAGTCTTATCTATGTTTAAATATCAGCAGAAGTACTCTCCTCCAAAAGGACACCCTCCTACAAGAAATCTCCATGCCCCTCAAGCCCTGAAACGATTAATTACACCGACTGAAGCTCATCTAAGACAGTCGGACAGCAGTAATGGCGCATGGAGAGACCTGCAGATCGTCCCACCCAGTTCATTTATTTCAGAGTGGCATCACAAAGCTCCAGAAACCGTAAGGACTCTAAAAGAAATATCCGAGGTCAATCGACCTGACAGAGCCTTCCCTGGCCGACCTACAGAGTACATGCAATACTGCAGAAAGCCATTAAGTGGTATGGGCGTGAACGTTTCCGCCTTACTGTCTTAATGAGACTCATTTATTTTCTTATCTACTTCCGCTTCTTCCTCTTCTCCTATATGTAATCCCTGAGAACGAATTGAAAAGGTTGTTGTTGTTCAGCTGCTGGTAGTCTGCTGTTAAAGGGATTCAGTTTGACTGTTAGAACAGTCTTGGGAGGAAGTAGCAGAGTAGTTGTATGTAATAGGCTGGGAGGAGAAGTCTGGACTGTATTAGCCATTGAGCCATATTGTACATGACTGGTTTTGCATCAATTAATCAAAGCACATTTCACAGGATCCTGGTCTATTACTATTGGTGATGTTTTTCTTAACTCTGTTATTTACATTTTCATATTGTTTCATGTTCTTCTGGTAGGCATCAGAATAATGGTATAGGATTCACCCTTGTTAGGTGCCCTATGCTGTCTGCTCTCCCTACTTTTATGTTTTCTGCTCTATGTGCTATCTAAGAGCTGGTTTCAGTTGATTTAACCAGCGCAGCGGATGTTATTGCCTGCTGGCTGATGTATGAGTTGGTTGAAACTGTTCTTAGGTTCTGTCTAAGAGTGGGTTCACGGGTTTAACCAGTGCAGCGGATGTTATTGCCTGCTGGCTGATGTATGAACTTGGGGGTTTGCTTCTTAGATGTTTCTTTGTCAAATCTTATCTCTGTTTTTCCCTTGGAGTTGCTAAAGCAGACCTGGAGTTAAATGACCTCTGGTCTGATCTATAAGCAGCCCCTTTGTCTCTTTGAGAGCTTCCTTTGAGTATGTCCAAGCAGGTCTGGAGTTAAATGACCTCTGACCTGATCTATAGACAGAAAGTTGGTTGTCTTTCCTTCTCCCACTTTCCTTCCTTAATGTTCCACCCCACTCTCTAATCTAAAGATCCTTTAGTATTAGATGACTTTCCCTTTGGAAGCCTTGGCTAGTGGATGTAAGTAATTTTCCTATCATGACTCCATAGCCCAATGGATGGCACGGTCTTGGTCCATTTTCCTTGCTGAAGCCTCCTGCTGTTCTGTTCCTTTCTTCCCATTGCTTTCCCAGTCTGTGATCTCCTAACCAACCCAGCAACCCTTCAACCAAATCATTTGAACCCCCCTGCGGCCAGCCATAACTTCGCCTAACATCTTATTTTTGAAGCTTCAAAGATACATCATTCTTTGCTCTGTTTGGAGAGATCCCTCTCCGGGTCCAGGAGGGCTAGATCCTAGGGCCCCAAAGTGCTTTGATGTTGTCTCATCTTTTGGTATTGCCAAATCTGCCAAAACATGGGAACCCCAACATAATGGCGACTCCGCTGGGGATAGATCAGTCAGCTTTGATTTGGTAAACCACTGTGGTGGACATTTAGTTGTGAATCATCCACCTGGAGACTCCACAACTCTTGAATGATAAAAATACTCCACTGGGAGACCATGTCGCAGTACAACATCATCCATGCCGAAGAGCCAGTCATTTCGCTAATAGAGGACTCTGCACAATGTGTGGAAATAGATCCGAGCCTCATAGCGGAGTTTCGGGGTGGAATAGCGAGTGTACTGGCAGAAATTGAATGGGAGGACCTTCCAAAGGTCGTCCCTATTGGCTTAACACTCAATCATCTACCTGCGCTTAAGAAGATGTTTCTTGATTTGGTGGTTGACAGATATGAAGCTGAGCTCGAACTTTTAAGCTCGCAAGAGATATCCTACGAGTTCAGAGACCCGAGGGCCTTTTTGGAAAGTCTCCCGCCCCCCAAAAATAAAGAGATTCCGCTGCTGTTCGAAGTGCAAGAAGAAGAAGATCCGGCTCCCGAGAGCCACCTTGAAGACACAGCGGAAAATGTAATAGTCAAAGCAGCCCAGGATAAAGACAGCCTACCAAGCTTGGGAGGCCTAAAAGAAGAAAATGTACGTCATTTGTTCGCGGATCCTGTGGCAGAGTACATGGAGGCCCTGATATGCTCAAACGCTCCAGCATTGATCCTCAGCACGGGCCAGATTCAGCAGAAATGGTCACTACTGATGGTGACCACAGTTTCGAAGAACCACAAGCAGAGCACCCTGTGGTTATCTCTGACAGGCAGCCAGTGCTCATATCCTTTTTCACTGCTACTTGATTGGTTGTATTGGCTTTATTATATCACCTAGAACATCAGAGATTTCCAGTTAGAGTAGGGTAGGTAGGAAGCTCAATAAAGCTCAGCCTATGAGCAGGTAGATTAGTTGTTTAAATTTCTGTCTTAGAATGTAGAGAAGAAACCTGCTAGACAGTCTAATCCTAGCAGGTAGTAGTGTAGGTAGAGAAACATATGAGGCCAACAGTCTAATCTGGTCTCATGGAGTAATAAGGGTAGAAGTAGAATAGGTTATATTTTTTCCTGTTTGTAAAAAATTAATGATGTAAAGGGTCTGCAAGTCCAAATGCACCCAGAAGAAAAAATGTTAGGACTATAGTGTGGGTAGGTAGTTGTTTGGAAGAATTGTGCTGCTGATATGTTGTCTTCACAGTTTGTGGCAGCTGATCAAGGAAAGAAATGGATGGTTCAAGCAGCAGGCATCTGGCCTACACCAAGAGATCATCTTCTGGTTTCTTGGCTCCTTCAAGAAGAAGCCATCCCCATGTGGAGCCACTGTTAGCCCCCCTATGAAATTTTTGGCAAGCAAATAGGGGGCTAAATTGTTGTTGAGTCTTCAAGGAATGCATTTCCTCTGAAAACACAGTCTCCTTGAAGCCTCTTTGTGTCCTTTATCCTTTGAGCAAATCCCCTCTGCTGGTTCCCCTTTTAAAGCCTCTCTGTTGACGAAGAAATGCCCAAAGACCTCCTTCCCCCTTTATTTTTCCCTCATTTAACCTCTTTTTATCCCCCCTTTTCTCCCCTTCTATTTCCCCATTTACTCCTCAAATTCCCCCAAAATCCCCTTTAAAGTCCCCCCCTAGCCTTTGTTGGCCTTGTCTCCCCTTTATCCCTCTATCGTTCCCCTTTAAACCCCTTAAATCCATTAAAATGGGCAAATAACCCTCTTCCGACCTTATTATAGGGCTTAGCCCCTTACCGCAAACCCCTCAACCACTTCCCCACATATGACCCCGCGCCAGGACCAAGTGCTTAAGTCCCCGGCGCTTATCGCAGTCGGAACCATCGGCGGGAGGAAAAACCCTTTGTAATGCAAGAAATCCCCGATGCGATTGATTATAACATTAAGACCTGCGGTGCGTTCCACACCGTTGATCTTCCGCGGAGATCCAACGGCGGGCCGCTAATCGCAACCCCTCTCCGATCGCAATCGCAAGTCGCAGCAGTGCCGCCCCGATTGAAACCTTCCGATTGGATCTGGGCCATCCATTCCCCTGTAGAGCTAACGGTCATCGCATTAATCGCACTGCCCCCCCGATCCACTTCTCCACCGTTGATCTCCCCGCCGATCCGATGGTTGGCGCTTAATCGCAACAGCCTCCGATCAATCGCAAGTGTTTTCACCCGTGCTCCGATTGCGATCCTCCGATTCATTCGTGACCGTTGATCTGTCACAAGATCCGACGGCTATCGCTCAATCGCAATCTCCCCTCCGATCGTTGTCCCCACCGTTGATCTGCCCCTCGATCCGACGGCCAGCGCTTAATCGCACTCCCCGTCCGATCACAATCGCAAGCCTTCCCTCTGCCTCCCCGATTAAATCCTGGCCGTCCGTCTATTACATGATCCAATGGCTATCGTTCAATCGCCCTCTGCCTCCACTGGGTCCCACCTCCATGGCCTCCGCTCCATTGTTTTCCGTGTTTCCTTTGTAATTCGCCCAAAGTTCATTGTTGAAGCACTACCACGTTCGGTGTGAGTCTCCTCTAGCCATTTTCACTATTCCTCCTCGCTCGCCACCTTTCTCGGCCTCTGTAGCATTTCCTGGTGATGATCTCGGACGCCGACGAGATTCCGCGCGCCGACGTGGTCCGCGCGATGCGCGACGACCGCCGGCACGATGCCTTCGGCCTGTGCCTGGCCTTCTATTACTGCACGTGATTAAATATTTGAAACGTAATCCGGGATATTCAAAGGATCGAAGCACAGTTTAAAGACTTAAGCACGCAAAGAGTCTTATCTATGTTTAAATATCAGCAGAGGTACTCTCCTCCAAAAGAACACCCTCCTACAAGAAATCTCCATGCCCCTCGAGCCCTGAAACGATTAATTACGCTGACTGAAGCTCATCTAAGACAGTCGGACGGCAGTAATGGCGCATGGAGAGACCTGCAGATCATCCCACCCAGTTCATTTATTTCAGAGTGGCAGCACAAAGCTCCAGACACCGTAAGGACTCTAAAAAGAAATATCCGAGGTCAATCGACCTGACAGAGCCTTCCCTGGCCGACCTACAGAGTACATGCAATACTGCAGAAAGCCATTAAGTGGTATGGGCGTGAACGTTTCCGCCTTACTGTCTTAATGAGACTCATTTATTTTCTTATCTACTTCCGCTTCTTCCTCTTCTCCTATATGTAATCCTTGAGAACGAATTGAAAAGGTTGTTGTTGTTGCCTTGTTGGGCATCTGCTGTTAGAGGGATTCAGTTTGACTGTTAGAACAACCTTGGGAGGAAGTTGCAGAGTAGTTTGTATGTGATAGACTGGGAGGAGGAAGTCTGGACTGTAATAGCCATTGAGCTACATTGTACATGACTGGTTTTGCATCAATTAATCAGAGCACATTTCACAGGATTCTGGTCTATTACTATTGGTGATGTGTTTCTTAACTCTGTTTATTACATCTCCATATTGTTTCATGTTCTTCTGGTAGGCATCAGAATAATGGTATAGGATTCACCCTTGTTAGGTGCCCTATGTTGTCTGCTCTCCCCACCTTTATGTTTTCTGCCCTGTGTGCTATACGAAGTTTGGTTTTAGGTTGATTTAGCAGTATGTTGAAATGTTTATTACTGTTGTTTATTTATGAGATTGGCTTGTTCTTTCCCAGTCTAAGAGTGGGTTCCACGAGTTTAACCAATGCGGCGGATGTTATTGCTGTGTTGATGTATGAACTTGGGGGTTGCTTTGTAGATGTTTCTCTGTATAACTTATCTGTTTTTTTCCTTGGGTTTCACTTAGAACCTGGAATTCAGCCCCTGGTGTGATCTGTAAACGGCCCTTTGTCTCTTTGAGAGCTGCCTATGAGTATGTCCAAGCAGGTCTGGAGTTAAATGACCTCTGACCTAATCTATAGACAGAAAATTGGTTGTCTTTCCTTCCCCCACTTTCTCCCCTTAATGTTCCATCCCATCATCTATCTAAAAATATTTTTTAGTGTAGATGACTTGCCCTTTGGAAGCCTTGGCTAGTGGATGCAAGTAATTTTCCTATCATGACTCCATAGCCCAATGGATGGCACGGTCTTGGCTCATTCTCTATGCTGAAACAGCCTGCTGTTTTGTTCCTTTCTTCCCATTTCTTTCCCAGTTCATGATCTCCTAACCAACCCAGCAACCCTCCAACGAAACCATTTAAAACCCCCTTTGTGCTTCATAACTAGCCTAACATCTTATTTTGAGCTTCAAAGACAAATCATTCTTTGCTCTATTTGGAGAGATCCCTCTCTGGGTCCAGGAGGGCTAGATCCTAGGGCCCCAAAGTGGTTTGATGTTGTCTCATCTTTTGGTATTGCCAAATCTGCCAAAACATGGGAACTGACATAATGGGCTCCTTTGGGGAAAGATCGGTCGGCCTTTGATTTGGTAAACCCTTTGTGGTGGACGATAGGTGTGAATCATCACAGCGACTCCACAACTCTTGAATGATAAAAAGACTCCACTGGGAGACCATGTCGCAGTACAACATCATCCATGTCGAAGAGCCAGTCATTTCGCTAATAGAGGACTCTGCACAATGTGTGGAAATAGATCCGAGCCTCATAGCGGAGTTTCGGGGTGGAATAGAGAGTTTCGAGTCCTCTTGGCAGTGAATGGGGGGACCTTCCAAAGGTCATCTATTATTTCTGACACTCAATCATCTACCTGCGATTAAGAAGATGTTTCTTGATTTGGTGGTTGACAGATATGAAGCTGAGCTCGAACTTTTAAACTCACAAGAGATATCCTACGAGTTCAGAGACCCGAGGGCCTTTTTGGAAAGTCTCCCGCCCCCTAAAGGAGAAGTAATTCCACTGCTCTTCGAAATACGAGAAGAAGAAGACCCGGTTTTCATAAGCCGCACTGAAGATGCAGTGGAAAGTGCAATAAGCGACACTGCCCGGGACATAGACAGCCTACCAATCATGGCAGGCCAAAAGGAAGAAAGCATACATCAAGTGTTCGTTGATCCTGTGGCAGAATACATGGAGGCCCTGATATGCTTGAATGCTCCAGCATTGATCCTCACCACGGGCCAGATTCATCAGGAATGGTCACTACTAATGGTGACCACGATTTTGAAGAACCACGAGCAGAACACCCTGTGGTTATCTCTAACAGGCAGCCAATGCTCATATCCTTTTTCACTACTACTAGACTGGCTGTATTGGCTTTATCATATCACCTAGAACATCAGAGATTTCCAGTTAGAGTAGGGTAGGTAGGAAGCTCAATAAAGCTCAGCCTATGAGCAGGTAGATTAGTTGTTTAAATTTCTGTCTTAGAATGTAGAGAAGAAACCTGCTAGACAGTCTAATCCTAGCAGGTAGTAGTGTAGGTAGAGAAACATATGAGGCCAACAATCTAATCTGGTCTCATGGAGTAATAAGGGTAGAAGTAGAATAGGTTATATTTTTTCCTGTTTGTAAAAAATTAATGGTGTAAAGGGTCTGCAAGTCCAAATTCACCCAGAAGAAAAAATGTTAGGACTATAGTGTGGGTAGGTAGTTGTTTGGAAGAACTGTGCTGCTGATATGTTGTCTTCACAGTTTGTGGCAGCTGATCAAGGAAAGAAATGGATGGTTCAAGCAGCAGGCATCTGGCCTACACCAAGAGATCATCTTCTGGTTTCTTGCCTCCTTCAAGAAGAAGCCATCCCCATGTGGAGCCACTGTTAGCCCCCCTATGAAATTTTTGACAAGCAAATAGGGGGCTAAATTGTTGTTGAGTCTTCAAGGAATGCATTTCCTCTGAAAACACAGTCTCCTTGAAGCCTCTTTGTGTCCTTTATCCTTTGAGAAAATCCCCTCTGCTGGTTCCCCTTTTAAAGCCTCTCTGTTGACGAAGAAATGCCCAAAGACCTCCTTCCCCCTTTATTTTTCCCTCATTTAACCTCTTTTTATCCCCCCTTTTCTCCCCTTCTATTTCCCCATTTACTCCTCAAATTCCCCCAAAATCCCCTTTAAAGTCCCCCCCTAGCCTTTGTTGGCCTTGTCTCCCCTTTATCCCTCTATCGCTCCCCTTTAAACCCCTTAAATCCATTAAAATGGGCAAATAACCCTCTTCCGACCTTATTATAGGGCTTAGCCCCTTATCGCAAACCCCTCAACCACTTCCCCACATATGACCCCGCGCCAGGACCAAGTGCTTAAGTCCCTGGCGCTTATCGCAATCGGAACCATCGGCGGGAGGCAAAACCCTTTGTAATGCAAGAAATCCCCGATGCGATTGATTATAACGTTAAGACCTGCGGTGCGTTCCGCACCGTTGATCTTCCGCGGAGATCCAACGGCGGGCCGCTAATCGCAACCCCTCTCCGATCGCAATCGCAAGTCGCAGCAGTGCCGCCCCGATTGAAACCTTCCGATTGGATCTGGGCCATCCATTTCCCTGCAGATCTAACGGTCATCGCATTAATCGCACTGCCCCCCCGATCCACTTCTCCACCGTTGATCTCCCCGCCGATCCGATGGTTGGCGCTTAATCGCAACAGCCTCCGATCAATCGCAAGTGTTTTCACCCGTGCTTCGATTGCGATCCTCCGATTCATTCGTGACCGTTGATCTGTCACAAGATCCGACGGCTATCGCTCAATCGCAATCTCCCCTCCGATCGTTGTCCCCACCGTTGATCTGCCCCGCGATCCGACGGCCAGCGCTTAATCGCACTCCCCATCCGATCGCAATCGCAAGCCTTCCCTCTGCCTCCCCGATTAAATCCTGGCCGTCCGTCTGTTACATGATCCAACGGCTATCGTTCAATCGCCCTCCGCCTCCACTGGGTCCCACCTCCATGGCCTCCGCTCCATTGTTTTCCGTGTTTCCTTTGTAATTCGCCCAAAGTTCATTGTTGGGCTTTTACGTTGATTAACCGTCTCCTCCGCCATTTTCACTATTCCTCCACCGCTCCGCCACCTTTCCTCTGGCCTCTGCAGCATTTTTCCGCCACCACTGCCAGGTTCTTAACAGGTTTATCTTATGATGCAGAATAGCACAGAGAGGCTATTACAGCCGCCAGCACAGTAGCAAGGACGGATCAGACGGGATTTGAGCCTGTGATTAAATATTTGAAACGCTAATCCCGTATTCAAAGGATCGAAGCACAGTTTAAAGACTTAAGCACTTAAAGAGTCTTATCTATGTTTAAATATCAGCAGAAGTACTCTCCTCCAAAAGGACACCCTCCTACAAGAAATCTCCATGCCCCTCGAGCCCTGAAACGATTAATTACGCCGACTGAAGCTCATCTAAGACAGTCGGACAGCAGTAATGGCGCATGGAGAGACCTGCAGATCGTCCCACCCAGTTCATTTATTTCAGAGTGGCAGCACAAAGCTCCAGACACCGTAAGGACTCTAAAAGAAATATCCGAGGTCAATCGACCTGACAGAGCCTTCCCTGGCCGACCTACAGAGTACATGCAATACTGCAGAAAGCCATTAAGTGGTATGGGCGTGAACGTTTCCGCCTTACTGTCTTAATGAGACTCATTTATTTGCTTATCTACTTCCGCTTCTTCCTCTTCTCCTATATGTAATCCCTGAGAACGAATTGAAAAGGTTGTTGTTTTTCAGCTGCTGGTAGTCTGCTGTTAAAGGGATTCAGTTTGACTGTTAGAACAGTCTTGGGAGGAAGTAGCAGAGTAGTTGTATGTAATAGGCTGGGAGGAGAAGTCTGGACTGTATTAGCCATTGAGCCATATTGTACATGACTGGTTTTGCATCAATTAATAAAAGCACATTTCACAGGATCCTAGTCTATTACTATTGGTGATGTGTTTCTTTACTCTGTTCATTACATTTTCATATTGTTTCATGTTCTTCTGGTAGGCATCAGAATAATGGTATAGGATTCACCCTTGTTAGGTGCCCTATGCTGTCTGCTCTCCCTACTTTTATGTTTTCTGCTCTATGTGCTATCTAAGAGCTGGTTTCAGTTGATTTAACCAGCGCAGCGGATGTTATTGCCTGCTGGCTGATGTATGAGTTGGTTGAAACTGTTCTTAGGTTCTGTCTAAGAGTGGGTTCACAGGTTTAACCAGTGCAGCGGATGTTATTGCCTGCTGGCTGATATATGAACTTGGGGGTTTGCTTCTTAGATGTTTCTCTGTATAACTTATCTTTGTTTTTTCCTTGGAGTTGCTAAAGCAGACCTGGAGTTAAATGACCTCTGGTCTGATCTATAAGCAGCCCCATTGACTTTTTGAGAGCTGCCTTTGAGTATGTCCAAGCAGGTCTGGAGTTAAATGACCTCTGACCTGATCTATACACAGAAAGTTGGTTGTATTTCCTTTTCCCACTTTCCTTCCTTAATGTTCCACCCCACTCTCTAATCTGAAGATCCTTTAGTATTAGATGACTTGCCCTTTGGAAGCCTTGGCTAGTGGATGTAAGTAATTTTCCTATCATGACTCCATAGCCCAATGGATGGCACGGTCTTGGTCCATTTTCCTTGCTGAAGCCTCCTGCTGTTCTGTTCCTTTCTTCCCATTTCTTTCCCAGTCTGTGATCTCCTAACCAACCCAGCAACCCTTCAACCAAATCATTTGAACCCCCCTCTGTGCTTCATAACTAGCCTAACATCTTATTTTTGAGCTTCAAAGATACATCATCCTTTGCTCTATTTGGAGAGATCCCTCTCCGGGTGCAGGAGGGCTAGATCCTAGGACCCCAAAGTGGTTTGATGTTGTCTCATCTTTTGGTATTGCCAAATCTGCCAAAACATGGGAACCCCAACATGTGCCACTACTGTGGTAGTGATGTTGGTGGTTGTTGACGACGACTGCTAATGCCCTCAGGGGTGTTTTTATTTGACGATAGGTGGAATGTGGTACCCATATGCATAATCTTGGTATGGCATATCAGTATGAAATGTATGCATATGTACTGGCTGGGACCTTCCTGTGTAAGCATTGTTGTCAGAGATGGTTATAAAGGCACGGGTCTTCGACGGATCTTGATCTAAGTGCAATGGTTGTAAGGTACAATACCATCGTGACATGAAATCTTTTTCTGTAGTCGAATGTCAAGAGGATCAATGACATCTATGGACAATGATGTCTTCCATAGTGCCACCCAAGGATACCCCTTTGCATGGGGAGGGGTCATCCAAGGTACCGCTTCCTTTTTGGAAGAGAGGTGTTGATGTCAACAAAAAGGAAGCCTTAACCGAACCATAATGGGTTTAACATAGGCATGTTGATGAGCAGTGGCTGAAAATGGATGATGGGGATTCAGTGGCCCGAGGTCAAAGTATATTTGAGCAACTTGGAAACAGTCATAGGTATTTTTGAAGGGAAAAATCCCCGGAGTCGGTAGGACTTCTAGGGCAGGTATGAACCAGCTATGATTGTCATAATGGTGCATGCATGGGGGATATGAAATACTTCGACCAAGGGAGATGGGGGACTGCTTCCATGGGAGGAAATGTGCAATATGAGGGTGAAGAGGTGAAGGGAATTGTTTTTGATCTTTGTACACTTACCAAAAGAATAAAATAATGGGGTTTGGCTTGTACAAAACACAAAGACAGGTACCCCAAAACATGAAAGAGGGTCGCTCACTTGATGGTGTGAGGATGGTGTTTTGCTGGGGGTTGGGGTCCCATTGGTTGGTCTCATGTGCAGGGTTGATGAAGTGGAAGATGTTGTAGATGGGTTAATGCTGATGGAGGTATGGTGGGCCAAATGTGGTGCACAGAGGAGCACTTTCATTGTGCTTGTACAACCCGATCGTCCGAGAAGGGGGTTGAGTTTCAATGGTGAACTTGACCTTATGCATGATATATGGATGGGAATGAGGTGCTTCCCAGACTAAAAAATGGTATGGCCATGGCGTCACTTGAGGGGTGATGTGCGGTCTACTTTAGATGATGATTTCCATGGAGGGGAGGCTCTACTGAACATCGTGGACATTTATCATATGTAGGGTGAGGTGATGACAAACATGGTCAGGTATGAGGACCCTATGGTTTATTTCTGATGGATAAATGATGTCAGGATATGCAAAGTTTTTTGGGACTCTATCATGCTGAGGGTGGAATGATACCTACTACAAAACTTTCAGTGGTAGGTGTTGTGAATGGTTTGTGGGTTCTTCCTGCAAAAAAAAACTACCTCAAGTGAAAGCATCTTTTTTTCATTCAATATTATCGAAAAACATGAATCTTGGAAAGGAAGATGGGAGGGTGCATACCTACCGGCACTTGAAAAAATATTTCTTCAAGAGTGCGAATGTGTGGCATCACCTCTGTTTGTTCAGAGCTTGTTACTTGGCTCCTAGTTTTAATTTCAGTTGTGGTTGCCCCCAGACTGAGATCATGGGGGAGGGCATTGCTAGTTAGTGCCCACCATCTAGGATCTACCTAAATACAGATTACTGCTACCTAGGTGACCTTAGGTATAAGACCTGACCAAGCCGTTTGCAGTAATCAATGTGCCTGATAACTCAAGAGGATGAGGCAACCAGGTTTCCTTTTCCTTGGTTTGTATGTGGTAGCTTGGGGGGAGGAGGAACAAATGGTTATCGATCTGGTGACCTTCATTCCTCGTGTAGGTACCAGATGGTACGCGGTTCATTTCCAGATGCCTAGATGGAGGGATCCTTTTGATAGGATCGCTCGACCACACGTAAGGCATCCCTATATCGCGGGACCTCCGGACAACGATAGGTGTAGTGCCCATAGATGCCACAAATAGTGCATGTATGATTGGTACACAATGGTTTGCCTGTACTTTTTGTGGCAAGTTACTTTTTATGGGAATGTCATTTTGAGGTGCCTGCCTCGCAGGCAAGGAGTGATTTTTAATTCGTCCAACTCTGAGCATATGTGAGTAGGGTATCCAGTGACATCACATATAGCGCAGGCTGATGAATCCTGCTATATGGTGTGAGTCACCACTTTCTTTCCTTTCTTGGCTATTTTCTTTATCGTGGTTGCCAGTTTTGCAGTGGGAATTTCCCTTGCGGGGGAAGTTTCGACTACTACTTGGGTAGGTTGGAGCCCCTTGGGAACAGGGGGCTGTAACCCAAACGCAGTAACGTTGGTAGTTGGCATTCCTGGAGGGGGAACGAGATACCACATTGGGAATGCCAATGATATGTTGGGTTGTACCAGTGTTGCCAAGAACTGCTAGGAGGTGGGTATAGGAAAGGAGTTTGGGAGATGGCATAGACTATGGAGGCTGTAGTAGCTGATGCCTCGGTGTCGTTACTAGTTGAGTCTGTGTCCTGACTAACTTCAATGCTTGATGTGGACATCATGCATACCGGGGCCATTGTGGCATTGGGAAATACCTCATGATAATAGGAGGATCTCCTAGGAATGATCCTAGGATGAACAACGGTTTGAATTGGCCAAGGCCATATTCTTGATACTGTAAAAGACCATCTGTGGTTGTGTCTACATAAGGTAGAACCATATATGTATTGGTCAAGGGATGCTTTTCAGTGTGCGTCATCTGGTCTACTATAATGATTCGATCCTCGTGGGGGAACATCATGATGCAGAAAACGGAGGATGTTATGGCAGACATGGCATACATGTAACTCTGCCCAAGGAGTATATTGTAATCCAAGTGAGCATCCAAGACTTAGATGTCTATGTGGACCATTTTTCCAGCTAAGCAGACCGGTACATTTTGGAAGAGACCGATGGGGGTCGAGGGCCACCCTTCATATGCCCTGAGTGTGATGACGGAAGGTTTGAGTTCTGGGGCTCCTAACTTCTGCCATACATTCTTTGACATGATGCATGTGGATGCACCCAGATCTATGACACATCAGTGAATAGTGATATTTTGTACCGATACTGGTATTTGTAAGGCGACCATGGAGGGAAGCCTAGGGTTGGCTTTGTCTAAGTCAAAAGCCATCATGCGCGTGTCAGCAGGGTTGACGGTGCCTAAGGCGGAAAGTAGGACTTTCCGCTGCTTCAGGCACGACTGCAGTACCTCTAAAGTGGACATAGCAGTAGGTGACTAGGCTAAATCGTCTATGATGCTATAATTTTGGGCTACTTTGGAGTAGTTAGCTGCTCGCCTTTTAGGCCCTTTAACGATTTTTGGCAATGGTTCCAAAGGAATCTTTGGAATTTTCAAAGGTGCAATCGGTGTGCTCGTACCAGCCCCTAACGTACTGGTGTCTGGTGGGGTGTCGTAGCTGCGATTCCAGGTTTGGAAAAAAATTTCTTCCTTGTCCATGTAAATTTCATGGTTGATTTTCTCAGAATCGTTGGGGTTTAGCTGCTGAATGCTGACCGTTCCTTGGTGGGGGAAGGGTTCTTGCATAACTGTAGTTGTATAGGAAGATCCTCCTTGTCCTCGATTACTCTGAAGCTTTTTAAGCTCAGGGAGTTCGGGATAGTAGTGAGTATAGTTCCCGTACTCACCACATATTGACCAAGAATGGTTTGTTCGTAGAGGTGGCATTTTGCCTTGCTTTTGAGCATTTCTTGGCTCCTAGTTCTGGTTCCAGTTGAAGTTATCTCCAGGTCAGGATCACGGTGGGCATTGTGGGTTGCTACCCCCCTGTCTAGGGTTCCCTTTGGGTTTGTTTTTTACCTTTCGTTTGACCATGTTAGGAGGGTAATTCTCCTAATCATACTGGTGTGGTTGATTTTCGAACGACTGCACAAAGTTCACTTGTGCATTTTTTTGCGTTGGTGGGTTATGTGTTTGGGACTGAGCATATTGTTGTCCCATATTTTTACCTGGCCATTGGGGGGGAGTTCTTCCATCAATTTTTCTTCCTGTATACTGGGTCCCCCTAGCCAGAGGGTACGGTCCTCCTTGGTGATACTCTGGTGCCCTATTAGTCAAATTTTGTTGCTGAATATGATGACTTTGAAATCTGGGTTGAGACATGTCCTGGGTAGACCCATGTGTGTAACCAAGATTCTGACTGCTGCTGCCTAGGTACCCTTGGGTAATTGACCCAATAAGTCTGTCTGAAGAGTTCGACGCGCCTGGAAATTCTTGATAAGGTTGCAGGCACAGGGCGTTAGGCAGGATATTGTATATATATCCTGATTGCATATAAATTAGTTCAAGTTGTTGGGCTTTACTGATTGCGTCCTCTTCGGATGTGGGGTTACGTTGCACCACATCCTTTGAAATCTCTGCCGTCAGAGTTTTCAAGAATAAATCTAAAAGGACTTGGTCATTGAGTTGAGCTTTGCATAAGCTACGACGCCATCTCCACTCATGGAGATGTTCAGAAATGTGGGTAGAGGGAGATTCTCTGAAATGAGTCAGTAATTCCATTCCCGAATCGTGGTGAATGGGTAACTGAAAGTATGTGAGGAACGCAGTAGCGAGGGAGCTAAATGTTCTATGCGAGGTAGGAGGTTGCTCGATGTACCATTTCGAGGCCACTCCCATGAGAGTGCGTTGAAACAACCTCAATCGAATAGTATCGTCAATGATTCTATTCGATGAGCACCATAGGTGAAAGGTCATTATATGATTCTTTGGGTCGTCTGCTTGCTTGCCCTCAAACTTTGGTACGTCTGAAGGGAGCTTCGTGGGCATGGGAGGCCAATTGGGGTTGTTTGTGCTGGGGTCATTGGTGAACTTGGTTAAATCCAGTAGATTTAACGCTGCTAAGAAGGGTGACTGAGAGGTTGACGCCATGGCAACGTGTGAAGACACTAAGTTATGGTTAGAACGACGGTAAGTCTATGACGTACCCGGTTGTGAATTCAGCTGGCTTCCCGTATGGGATGCACTCTTCTGCCCCCTAGGGGACGAGAGGGGAGTGATGTGCGATGTGGTGTTGGGAGACTGACTAGGGTTCCCAACTAAGGTTTCTCCAAGAAAGGAGGAACCAACCATTGTGCCAACATTCCGTCTTTGACGCCTAAACGATGAAAGACTTGGAACCCCTCTCGTTAATGGGGGGAGGTCTAAAAGATGCCTGGACCTGCAAGGTTCTGTTGGAACTATTTGAGGGTCGTCAAGGGTAGGTTTTGGAAAAAAAATTTGAGGGGATTGAGTCTATGATCACAAAAAATTTATGGCCGCATACGTAAAAAAAAAAAAAAAAATGGAATGATTTTCCTTTAATTTAATCTATGTGATCAATCAAGCAAAAAAAAAAATTTGTTTGTTTGCACGTGATATTCAAAAATCCTAGAAGACCTAATAACATCCTCACACACTCAAAAGTAACTAGGCCTTGAGATGATTTCTTGCGAGTGCTGGTACAACGTCCCGAAAGAACTAGCGATGCCCCCAGTCAGCTGAAGAGAATCAACCAAGGTAAGGGTCGAGGATCTGGTGCTTGCATGCACCGTCACCTATAGGGTAAAGGATGCCCTAGATTTGGCCACTAAGAACCATCATCACACGTGAGCGTTTGATTCTTGGGCTTCTTGGTATTCAGCTAATAGTACCGAGTATCAGACAGGTCAGGTAGCCCTAACTGATACCGCACGCACTGCGCCTAAGCCTAACCCCCTTTGAATCGGGTCCTTGTCGTGCTCAGGTTTTCTTTTCCGTGGGCTAATAGGTGGATTTTAAGCTCCCTAAAAATGAAACTTCTATGTTTCAAATGTGAAGCGTGATCAAGGCGGCTTATTGGATGCCTACCCCCTTGATCCTAACTTAAGCTATAATTTCTCTTGTGGCCCCTGTGGGGAGAGTTTAGTGAGTTGGTTTAAGTTATTTTTAGGTGGATTTATTTTCTTAGTGGGTGAATTTGTGTGAGCGTATGGTGAACAATCTCATAATTTTAACATATGGATATTAGTGATCCTTTACAAAAGTCCCCTAGTTAAACTATGTGATGTTGTTCCTTGCTCAAATAAAAATCATTTGCGGATAATGAGCCGCTTCCAAAACCTCCTAATTATTCTATGTGAGTGAATAAAGGGAGATGGTGAATCAAAAATATAGAGTGTTCATATGCTTGTCTAGGGTCACCCAATGGCACAAAGACAACAGAGATTACTTGCTCTAACTTGCGATTCAATCCTAGTCCCGCAATTTCCTAAATGCAAAAATTGAAATTTAAACTAAACAATTTATACACTAGCTTATGTGTGTGTGGTCATGAGCCACTTACTTGGACTAGTTAAACTAAGTGTGCATACAAGAATTTTCAAAAAACATAAAATTTTCGGAAATAAATGGTTAATTCTCCCCCTACTTAAACTATGTGAACACTTTTTGCAAAAAACCAACTTAAATGAAAACTAACTAAATGCCTACAAAAAGCAGCAAAAATCAGGTCTCAGAAGTTGTGGGGTATCAGCACAGGTGTTGGCAGATACATTAGGGGCTACCCAACACACTTACAAATAGAAAATATGCAGAAGGTAGGGATAAAAACCCTCTCTACAAATTGCACGCAAAAACCTCTGACAGGTGTGCTTTCCTGCACGCAGGTCACCTCTAAATGCGCGCCTTGCACGTCTGTGTGAAAAAACAGTGTGCAAAATTCCTACAAGTAAAAGAAATTAGGAGCTGCCTTCTTCAGTCTATCACCTTAGTGAGTCTAGGGACTGCAAGATGGGTCAGAGGATTGTTAGCTCCACTCCAGCATAGACTAAGGGTCTCCTGCAAACAATGGCACGACCCCATAAACTTGAAACACATCAGTGGAGTCGCCAATCCTGTTGTGGAGGATTCAACACATGGGTGTACGAAATCACATGTGTTTAGAGAATTTGGTATTTTCTCTAAACCATAAGTAACAGGCAGTATCTGGGGGGAGCTCAGAAGTATAAAAATTAAATGAAGTAATACACTAAAGTATGCTCTGTTAAAAAACTAAAACTAAAAACACAAAAAAAAAGCTATATAGAGAGTTCCAAACAGTAACGAGGTAAAGAACAGCTAGATGGCCTTCTTCTTATTGAATGCTTGGAATGAAAACAAAAATCTTACCCAATTTCCAAAGGGCCTAGGCAGAGGCTCTAGGACCCGATGCAAGGATGTTTGTCCTTCAAGTTATGCCTTATGACGCAATCTAAATCTCTCTCTTTGCTGCACTCAGCTAAGATTATTGGGTGGCCAACAATCGAGTCCTCTTCTTCAGCTTCTGCTCCTTGGGTCACACAAGACACTGGTGTTGCTTGGGAAACTTTGGCCAGCATAACTTTGTGCTCACCCATTGTTCATCTCTTTGAGGGTTTATATAGGTGAGCTTTCAAACCTCCTTCCCTCCCTTGGTACATGGTGGATGGTGACCCAAGGGAGGGGCAATATTCCATTATTGGCTGAAATATGCTTTCACATAAGGTGAAACTGTCCTTTGCTTTCTTGTGGTCCCGGAAAGTGACATTTTTCTACTTCCAGGAATGCGCACTTATCGAGCTCTAGTGCGTGCAGAAGGCACTCTTTTCGAAGGAAAAAGGACACATTCAAGCATTTATGACTAGTTCAACTTTGAATTGCTCAGAAACTTAGAGATTCTTGATTCCATAATGTATTCATGTCCTGTAAATCCTTGGGCTCGACATTAATTGATGTCGTCTTCTGCTGTACAATTTTCTAGTGTTAACAATACCGGTATGTCATACCAAGGGAGGGGATGTTGAGGAACTCCATTTCCTCCTAAATGTATTTGTGCAAATAACTGTGGTACTTTAGCACCAAATTTTTCTCTAAATATTTGATACCCAACTTTGTGCGCAGGGTATGGAACAGATTCGTCACCTCATGCAAATCTTGATCCCTTTGCTACCGTATCATAGTCCATTGTATGTACTTTTCCTCATAGATTTCCATGGGATAATATTGTTCCTTGATGGCATCTCCCTTGTCCTTTTTCTCACAGTATTTTTCCCACCAATCCTTGACATTCGGGGCAGCTTTGAGGAGTGAAAAAATAATCTTCTCTTGGTTAGAAAAGTCATGAAATGATAAATATAATTATAATAGATTCAACCATATATCTACGTCGTTTGCATCTATTTGGCTCTAAAATATGGGAATGTCAAAGTTTACTTTTACCTTAAAAGGAGTGGTGCCTATAGAGTGGTTTCTGGATGTAGATGCGTCGTCGGTGGGCAGCCATTGAAGGATCTGGGAAAATTTATCCATCATCGCATTCCTTTTTTTATCGAGGGCCTCCTTGAGCAATATTTTGATAGGGTTTTGCACTCCCTCATATTTCTTTTCTTCCCCCATGTGCAACCGTCGGGGTTTTTAATATCCCAAAATAGGAATGCAACAATGCATGAACACAATAGCAAGGTAAATCAACTCATAAGGTGTGAAAGGAACACCTATCCATCAAATGAATGTTTAGCAGCAAGAATATGTCCCATTAACTCATTCCAAAGTGAGGAAATGCAGCAATATAGGGCATAAAACGTGATTTACAGAGAATTATACTATAACTATGAGAAATGGGACTTGGATCACTTATTTCATACTATATACATCTCACATACAGAATTGGAGCAAAAAAAAAATCTCTCTAGCGATGCTAAACAGGTCTCCCCAACCCAATACAACTCAAAAATGCCCAAACCCCATGACTTGTGCCAACAAAAAATCTTGAAGCATATGACAGTGTTATTTTAATGAGGGTTTATGCAGAAATTTACAAGAAATACGAGATCTGAAGATTGCAATCATTCAATGGCTGAGAAAAATGGAGATCTCTTTCTTTTTATACAATATAAGAATGACCCGACAAAGGCTCCATGAAAGTACAAGTATAAAATACCAGATCTGCAGATCTAGATCTAAAATAATGTAGTTATACTGTAGCTCTATATATATGTAGCTGAATAATACAAGGAGTAGAAGAATATTCTTATACAATCCTTCCGGGAGAAGGGTTGTCCCTTCCCCAAGGAACACGCTCAAGATCAAGGGTCTTGACCCTGATACTGAAATACTCAGAAAAATGACATAGTTCCTGCAAGGGACTATGCTGTAGGAGAAGGAGAATTCTTTGGCCAAGTGCTAAGATGTAAAATATGCTCAGAAATCTCCCTCACTGATCTCCCAAAGAAAGGAATTCTCCCTCCTCTGAAAATCAAGTTCTGAAAGTGGTGTTGTGGACCTTCCACTACAACACCCTACAACACAACATTATACTCTGCAGAAATAATGTTGTAGCTAAAGGAGGATGCCTGGCCTCAAGCTTTAATGTGGAAAAATGAAGTACAATACTCCTCCAAGAGGCCTCTCAAGGTAGGAGAAGGGATTACTAAATAGGAATGCCTTGTGCTAAACAGCACTGCAGCTCTGCTAAACAGCAAGAGAATGCAAAATAGTCATGCAGACCATAAAATCAATAATCATCAAGATAACCTCAAATGGCTACCATCCTCTTCCTTATCAACTATGTGAGTCTCCCCACCTTGGGTCCCACCCATTAGGGTTTCCAACATCACATGATCAATCTCCCTCCAAAACTGCGTTGTATCTCTATCAAGGCCACTCCTCCAAAACCACGCTGTTTGATTTGGTCAAAGTTGACCTCTTCTACCTGCTTCACCCCTTTTCACACCCAAGTGTCTTCAAGCTAGCTCTCATATTTTTGTTTAAACTGATATTTGTTCATATTGAGCTATTTTTATTAATGATCCACTCTTCTCCATGAATTTTTTTGACTTGGTCAAACTTGACTTTGTTCACATCCAATTTCCCTTATTCAAACATGATGGTGTCAAATCCCACTACTAGTATGATCCCCTTTCACACCAAGAGGGTTTTTATGCTAATTCAAGTTAAGTATGGGTTTCTTCCCCCATTTATTCATCTACTAGGTGCAAAAATCAAAAATCAATATTCCTACTAGATGCATGCTAATGTAGGAATATTACAGTCCTCCCAAATGTTGCTTGTCCTCAAGAAACTGCAAGGATAGAACTGAAGAGATTCCTCTCCTCCTCCTGTAGCATCCTCATGTGATGAAATCCTCCAAGGAATATGATGTTGTCTCAACAATGAATCTCCATAGTGCCCCTCCCAAGCATGCAAGGTAGCATTTGGTGAGCATCCCAAATAACCATCATCATGAAAAGGTGAAATACTCAAGGTGGAAACTATGTGCCGTATAGAGGTCCTCTCAAGGCATGGAATCTGAAATGTGTTGGGAACTATCATTCCCATGTAAAAACTCCATCCCCAAGCTATCATCCATACAATATGAGTCACCCTCCAACATGGCAACTCATGAAATATCTCCTCCACCTTTGGCTCCTGCAATGTAGGTGGGTTAAATAACTGAACATGGTAGAAATTATGGCCTACCCCATGTTGTCTTCCTCTCCACTTATGATAAGTGTAGAGCATATTCTAATCTTGGGCTGCAATAAGATTTCCCTCAAGTGGAAAGAAGAAGATTAGATCTCCAAATATCCTTTCTCCCATGTCATGAGTCATGCTGGCTCAAAACATCCCATTCAAAATGAATGGCACATCATCATGATTTCGCATCCAAATCAGAAAAATGCTAAAGGTTATGTGTAATTTTGGATGATACCAATGGTTTTTCAAGTGGATACAACGCAGTCTTCCCAACTTTTTCTTTATATCATCATGTGGAAAGTGGTCTTTCAACAAGATAATAGCTGTGCATCTTTTCACATCTACCATGAGGTGGTAAATAGCATTATATATCAGCTGAGTACAATGAGAATTACAACACACTTGTACAAGGTCATGTAGAGAAGGGTTATCTCCATCATAGATGTTGGTTCTAGCATGACCATGAAGCCCATATATAATCTTTCCCTCTTGTGGAGCAATGCACTGTACATACATGGTGAGAAGGTGTACATAGTCAATGAAATAATCAATAAGTACAGAAATATATTTCTTACCATGCACAATGAGTAAGTTGAAATTGAGGTCCATGGATGAGTCCTCCCATGAGAATATTCTCATAAAAATCTGCAACAAGAGAGGATGCATGCTCCCCTTGGAACACTCTATCAATAGAAACATATTCCCAAGTGATAGCATTGTTGGCCCTAGTGATAAGGCTCTTGTCACTCCATGATTCCCTTCCTTGACATTCCGCATGTCAAAGCCATCTAATATCATGCTGCTATGTGGGGAAATCTTCTTCCTATGTGGAAGCCCCTCCTTATCCTTCAATGTTGAAGGTGTTATCAAAAAAATATGACCCTGATAGGCTGCTGATCAGACTATCTTAGTGTAACTATTTCAAACCAGAATTTTAGTTGAGGCTTAGCCTCCTCAACCTGAGAGGGTTCTCTCACTAGGTTTAAGATTTTGAATTAAGGATTAGATGGCTAAATCTAGGAATAAATTGAATATAAGTGTATTACTGGTTGAATTATTTATCAACAAGCATCTATTGGGCTATGGAGTTAAGGTATGTTTCCAAAAAACATCAAAATTAGCTTATCATGGAAGTCAGGGCATTTTAGAGTTTTAGATATATTAGCAAGACAGTAACAGAGTGAACAAAACACAATTTACAAACATATGCAGGAAGTTAGAGCATTTTACAATGGATTATAAGTAACATATGTTCATACCACTGCAAAATGGTAGATAAAGAAAACCATAGAAATATCCAACATCAAAAACTCTTTTTGAATCCTGAGTAGTAAGCCAATCTCTGTATTAAGATAAAAACACACAGTCTGCTATAGTGACATAGTTTTCCTGTTAATGAAAATTTCCAACATTGAGGAATTCGACCTCATACTACATATAGAGTCTTTACAACCTTGGATTCTATGATCCATCCTAAGATGAATTCGAATTCTTTCTTAAACTAACACCTATTTGATCCTAAAACTTACTATTAATTACATCTGACAATTAACTGTCTCTTCTTAAAGTCCTAATACAAATAGGAGTAAAACTCCTTATTATGTCTAAACAACCTTATATAGAAATTAAATGATATCTCTGACAGCTATTCCTCCATATCTTCGACTTTGATGATGCTTCCAATCTTGTTATGCTATCATGATGGTTCATGTCTTACTTGCCCTACAAAACAGGGGACATGTTTCCTATAATTTAGCCTTCTCCTTCTTTGATAATTTTCGAACCCTTTTTTCTGGAAATATGGACCTTTTAAGATAATTGACATGTATTATCACTTCCATGGAACCATGCTTTTCCACCTGTACAGAAACTGAGCCCTTTGAAAAAAGTAAAAGGAGAAATGGTATGACTGCACTACGAAATGAGTAGTTCTTTTCGTAGCGCAGAATTTGTATCTTGGTAAACATCTCCCAACCATCCACTTTATTTTTCCTTGAGACTTGATATTTCATTTTTGAACCCTTTCCAACCACCAGAAGCAACAAAATTTGGAACCCAAACTGTTTACCTCTCAAAAATTTTACAAAAATGTTCAAATATGCACCTACAACAGTTTCGTAGCGCGCTGCGAAACAACTATGTATCTTCTTTTTACACAGTATTTTCATAATATTTAGATATTAAGAGTATTTTCAGCCCTTTAATGATTTAATTGATCCTAATAGACCTTAACAATTAACATAATTCAACTTTTCAATGTTTTCAAAAAGTGGTGTCCTTCCCAAAACAAAAATGTATTAGGCATTTGTCACTTACTTCCTTACCTCTGCTGTAGCTGACCTTTAGAGTTTGTCAATTGAATTTCAAGATCTTCAATCTTCCTCTTCAACCTTCTATTAGTATCCCTTAAATTAACATTTATACTTCTCACAAATTTAGCCTCTTTGATTGCAGGAAGAGTCCAGGTAAAATACTGAGCTTCACTGTTGACTATTTCAGGTTTTGAGACTCTTTCAAGCTCCCACAGAGCCTTAATTCCATTGAATTTTATCTTCTCAACAAAATTTTTTCTTTATTTATTCTTAAGCTTAAAAATTTCAAGATTTTCTGTCTCAACTTTTCTTTAATTCTTTCATAACTGCTCTTTTCTCTTTGAGTGTTGAAAACTCTGTTTCTGTCATCTTCAGGCATAGGTGATGAAAGGTCTATGGGTTCCTCAAAAACATTTGAAACTTCTCCAGCCTTATCTAACTCCACATCCATCCCTTGCAACTTTTTTGAATTCCTAGTTAGAGGCCTTCTGGGCTTAAACACAAACTCTGAAATTTCATCATTAAAATCTAATTTTTTGGAAGACTTGATCTTCTTAGATTTCCCTTCATCCAAACTTATAATATCTGCCTGAACTAAAGGAGATTCCTCAATATCAATAGCTTGTAAAATATCATTCAAACTACCATTTAAACCTGGATCTTCTTTTGAAACCACTGTTTTGTCTTTTTCCCTTGCTATTTGACTTCTAGTCAATCTTTTCTGGGCTGATTTTCTGGTTGATTGTTCCTGTATTGTTTCCTTACCTTTGGTTTTCCTCTTTTGTGCAGGTTGAGAGGTTTCTTAAATAATCACTAGTTTTTTAATCTATGGCTCTTTCACCTGTTTTCTAGGCTTTAACTAGACAAATATTTTTCATCTTGTCTCTACAAATTTACTGGTTTCTGATGATGATTTTTCTTTGGCTCTAGGGCTAGCACCTGCTCCTTGTGTTTCCACCCTAAATCCACACCAAAAAAAAAATGTAGACCATTCTCTATTTATTCTCTGAATTTCATTTAAAACAACCAATTTAACTAAACCATGATGAAAAAGTGAAGTTTCACAGTATTGAGCTTTCATCTGCACTTTATATGCCATCTTAGCTAAAATTCGAAATAATAAGAAAGGAAAATCCAAAGAAATCATTCCAGTAAAATGAAACAGGAGCTTGAAATGATAAGAGTAAACTTTATGGTATCTTCCCTCATAGGTGAAGTACCTTTGAATGTTGTAGAGCAGATTGGCATATGTGTTCTTGATGTAGCTTCTTGGTACAACTTTAGTTAAATCTGTTTCTTCAAACCCTGGCTTCAATTTTTTTTTACAAGGTTCTATATCAAACCTGAAATTTTTGAACCATATTTCTTTTCCCCTTGGAATCTCTTTCAAAGATGATATAATTTTAAGGGAAATTGTCAATTTTAAGAGACCAACCTTTGTATTCGAACTTGTGAAGTGAAGAGAAAATTATTTTGTCACTTGATTATGACCTCCCTGCAATTTTTCACGGAACTTCCAACATCGTGTCTTCTTGAAGGCATCCTAAACTAATTTGTCTTTGGTTAGAGCCTCAATTATTTCAGGCTCCGTCCTTAAACAGTGGCCTGAACAGTGATTCTTCCTTTCCTTTGTCATCCTTTCCTTGAATTTCTTGTGTGCTTTTGAAAACCTGTAACCAACAGCCTCACTTGATAAACTGCCTTGCTTGATTAGAGACACTACCCCGCTTGATGAATGAAAAATAAGCTTTGGTTTCTAGTTACCATGAGCTTACCATTCGGAAGAGGGTATGCATCATGTGTTTCTTGCATGAGACAATAAAACCAAAACTAGCCCCTTTCAAATTTGAAAATGACATGAGACAAATGAGCTTAAATGAATGTTATGATGGCTATGAATGGTTTCATGCGTGAGAAAAGACTCGTGGCTGACACCTAATCATGAATGATTAACAGAATTCGAGTGGAAATTCAATCATACCTTGATGGGATTTGGGAACACCTTCTATTGTTGCAATAGTTCCTTCTTCTATTGTGTTGACTTCCCAAATTGCTGAAGATGAAGGTTGCTCCTCCATAGTTGTGCCATCACTAGTACATGCCTCTTTCAATGGTGTTGAGGGCTTCTCCTCCTATGATTTCTCTTTTCCAAATTTCCTGATAAACCTTTGAGAAAACTTAGCAAGAGTAGACACTCTTGCATGGCTCAAATGACTGAACCACCAAGTATTTTCTTCACCTTCAAGGTGCAGTGCTGCAATTTCTACAGCCTCTCTTTCTACCACTGTTTGTAGTAGGAAGTGTTAGGGTCCTGTGATTCGGCCGATTGGCTAGCCAAATGACGATGTAACATCAAACCAAGCTTTGGAGCCCAAGGACCTAGCCTTCCTGGACTCAGAGAGGGCTCTCTCTATAAGTGTAAAAGATGTCGGTGTGTTTACTTGCGATGTTCTGATATTAGGCTAGTTATGAAGTGTGTTTTTGGTTTTTTTAGTTTTTAAGTTTGCGAGGGATGAAACTGATCAAATACATAAAGTGGATAACAAGATGTCGATAAATTGGGCTATGGGGTCAAACAGGTCAAGGAAGCTATGAAGTGATGATGTAAAGCTGCTGTAGGGCCGATTTGATTCACGGTAGAAGGGATCTTTGGGCAAAATGGATTGAGTGGACAATAAGTTGGTGAAAGACAAGGGATTTCAAGTGTAACTAGTTAATAGCAGACATGAACATGTAATAGCAAGCCATTAATCATGCTAAGTATAACTATAATCTAATTAATACATAGAAATCAAACATTCCAGCCATACATAGAGGTATAAGACCCTCTAACTTCGGGAAATAGCTATCAGACTTTGGGGAAAACACATGAGACAAACTAACAACTCATAAACTATGCCGGAACGCCTAAACATAGTCTCTAAGTCATTGGGTACTTGGACAAATAAGTTTTCATAGTTTTAGGCAAAGGGCTAGATCGGGACTAGGCCTCCTTGGTTCAACAAAATGATCAACAAATCAATCAAAGAGAAAGTTTTATGGACAGAACTATGGGCAGCTGATAGGTAGGTAGGGCAAACCATACATCCTACTCAACATACATGGAACTAATGAATAAAACTTGGCAACAATACCTTAGGTTACTAAAGAGCAGCTAAGAATTCTTTAGCATAACTAAGGGAGAAAGAAAACATCAAGCTATGAAGATTCAGGGATTTTGAGGTGCCTCCATGGGCATGTCTCAAAATCAATCTTTACTGATCTATAGTAGCAAGAAAAATGAATTATGAGTGAAAACTAGAAGACAAAACACATTAAGAAGCACTATACCATTCTACCATGTCAAGGAATCCATCAACAAGCCTTCAACATTCCTAAAAAGCATCCAAGAGGCAGTCCAAAAATCATAACTCAAGTGTATTCTTCAAAGCTCATATGACCAATGCATTAATTCTTCTCTCAAGTTCAGCCTCCGATTTACAATGAGAACCATGGGATAAATAGGCTTGAGGGAGGAAAACCTCATGGAGCAACTAGCTATCCCATTGGCCAAGTCAAAATATCTAAACTTGTCCTTGAGGCTTTGCAAAGCCCAAGGCACAAAATATCCCATAAAATATCTAAAAAACTGCTAAAAACGGAAATTAGATTGACTTTACATCATTTCCCAAGGATAAAAATAGCTTAACGCACATTTGGGAAAAGCAGATTTTTGAGGTTCAAAAATTACAAAAATACTATATTTAGGCCTGAAAAAGGTCCCCTGACTTGCTGGATGCAAATGGAAGCCTTCCCGATGTCGAAATGAGGCTCATGATGGCTCGTTGGAAATCTCTCTGTGTCTGCTTTCCAATGCAAGTGGAATCACCTCAATCTGATCTCTAAAAGTCCCTCAAAACTGTACCTGTGTGCAAAAACCCAGAAAATAGCAGACTGCTGATATGGCGGGCAGAATGTGCAAAATGAGGCTGTTTTTCGCCAATTTGAGGGGGCGAATGATCTTCAAATGCCCTGAAAATCGCTGGAGACCTGCTCATGGAATTGTGGCATCCGGCATCCATTTCCGTATCATGCTCCTCTTTGGACATCCACGAACTGAAATGGCGAATTTATGAGTTTTTGGCAAAAAACCCAAAAATGCCAAAAAACAAAAAGTTTCCGAAACAGGCCCAAATTTGGTATGCATGACCCTCAATGGTCCATAGAAACATGCTCCGAAGCTGAAGAAAAAATATCAAGGGCTGATATGCTTTTTTCTTCCTTCCGTGCTAGGCGCCTCTCCTTCAACTTCTTCAATTTCTCTTGCGCTACCTTTAATTTTCGCCTGGCAAACTGATTTAGCTTCTGAAAGTGAAGAGTCCTCTTTCTCTGTAGCTCAAGATCCCTGTTTTCCTTCTCAAGCTTTGTTTCCAAATGTTGGTTAGCCCTCTCAAGCCATGTTTCCTTGTTTTCCTCAATTTCTTGCTCAAAGAGGGCAGTGAGAGGAAAGGCTTCGAATTGAGCTTGTTCTTCTGCTCTCTGTTTCTCCAAGGCTCTTCTAAGCCCGATGGTTCTAGGGCTCTTTCGCCTCGGCTGGTATTCCTCCTCTTCATCATCAAACTCTCCAATGAGCTCTTCAATTCTTACTTGCGCCTTTTCTACCTCTTTTTTATACTTGATCGCCCTTGCCTCATGAATGGCTGCATGATACTTCATCTGTTTGTTTTCAACCTCCAAGAAGTGGTTGAAATTCCTCGCCCTTTGAAGGTCTTCTTGTAACACCTCAATTTTCCCTTCTTTGTGAATGAGGAGGTTTTCAAGGATGCGGGCCTCGTTATCACTGTCATCGCTTGGAATAGGGATGACAGCTGATTTACCTCTATGTTTGGCACTTTCCCCAACTATACTTTTGCCTTTGAAAGCTAATCTGGCGCTTTTTCTCCTTGGCAAGCTAGAAGTTGTACTTTTGGGCAATTTCCTCTTTCTAGGAACAGTTTTGGTCACTGTCAAGGTGGCAGCTTCAGCTTGCTGTCCTTCCTCAACATCCTGTCTAGTTTGTGGCTCAAAAGGCGCTTCAATTGTTTGCCCAACTTGCTGCTCCTCAACTACTGTCTGATGCTGTTCATCAACCTCTAACTGCTGCTGTTCATCAATATCTAGCTGATGTCCCTCTTCCTGTACTTGCTACTGTTCATCAACCTCCAACTGCTGCTGTCCACTGATTTCCAACTGCTGCTGTCCCTCAAAATCTGGCTGCTACTGTTCACTTCCTTCTTTTCCTCCCTGTGGTTCACTGCCCTCTCCTTCTCCCTGTTGACTTGGCTGCCCAGTGGTCATCTTGAGTTTTTTTAGGGGTAGGCCTACTAGACAAAGGCACTGGGCGATGGACAAGCTGAGTAGGAGACATATGAACAGGAGGGACAGTGGCGAAATCTGCATGGCTAATGAATGAATCCCATGAAACCCCTTTCTTCTCCAGCTGGTGTAAGAAGATAATCTTGATCAAGGAATGATGAAAGAGAGAAGGGATTTGTTGAGGTGGAGCCTTCTTTTGGACAGTAGCTGCCATTTTCTCTATGCTTTTGGACAAAAAGTATGGAAGGTTTAATTGCCTGCTTCTGGTAAAATGCATCAACAAGCGGATATGATAGGCATAAATTTGGTTAAACCTTCCTTCACAAGTGAAATATCTCATTATGGCTTTCATCAACGGAGCATAACTGTCAAGAAGATAGGAAAAAGGGAAAATAGCAGTGATGGTTTCCCTATGTTCAGGCTTGATGAAAGGTTTATAATCCTCTAGATCAAGATGAGCTTGTTTAAACCACTTTTCACCATGATACGAGATCTTGGTAGCCTTGGATACATACCTTGGGGAGATTTTGAAGTCAAGACCCGCTAACTGGAAGTGTTTGTCCTTGAATCTCAAAGCGCACAAATGTGTAAGTGGCGAGAAACTCTTGACTTCTTCTATCCTCTGGTAGAAATCAAGACAGCCTACTTCATGGAAATTGAAAAGCACTGATGGGTGAGCATTGATTTCTTCTATGGAGATAGGCTCATATCTCTTATGTGGACCGCTCTTGTGATCTCGCTTTGGAGGCATTCTGACTTGAACAAGATTTGGAAGAGGCAAACTGCCTTTACTGTAAGAAACTGCTCTGCTGGATTGAGACTAGTCACTTGACTGTTTGGACAGTTTAGACAATGTGGTTTTGATGAAATGCAACAATGTTTCTTTGAATAAACCACCTCTGCACTTCTTAAAAACAGCCCTCCAACTCTGGATGCACTTCAGCCAGGCAAACTTTTTAACATGGTACCATGTGTAATGATGAGACAAACTCCTGTGTTAATTTCCTGTGCACAGTTTTGAAAAACTACTCCTGGTGAGTTTGTTAGAGGTCAATCAAACATAGCTACATCTCTGTCTTCAATATAAATCTGTAATCATCAACCTCCTATCCTTTAGAAGTAGCCCTATTCACCTTCAGAACATCTCTGTCAACAAATCTTCAACATGATACAATATGGTGAAAAAGAAGGCAGAACTAGGTTAGGTGACAAATCAGTGCACCATGCTTTGTAGGAAACACACCCTTTGTTTGTGAGTTTAAGAGATATATCAATACATCTACACCTCTGTCTCCAATGTTAGAATTTCAACCATCAACAACTCTGCCCTTTAGAAAGTGGCTCTGCACCTTTGGAAAAACTCTGTTCAACAATCTTCAGAACAATATAGTGCAAGGAAGAGGCAGACCTAGGTTCAAAGGTCAATACTACACCTGTACCTATGTCTCAATGTTAAATGCAATCACCAACAACATCTGCCCTTTAGAAAGTGGCTCTGCACCTTTGGAAAAACTCTGTTCAACAATTTATAGTAGGGACAACACAGTGAAAGGGAGGCAGTCTGCTAAAAATGTGCTGTGAGAAAATACCAATAATTACTCTGTTCTTAAAATCTTTGATGTCAACCCATACACAACAAAAAAAACTCCTTGTTCAAGAAGGCTTTCAAACATTTAACAATTCTGTCCTGTACCGGTGTGCCCACTTTCCACTGTTTTGCATCTCAAGCAAATCACCATACACACGTCTAGACAACAAAAACACAGGGCTGAGGTAAAATGACAGAGCTTTAGAAGATTATCAAGCTTTTGAGACAGAGATTATATGAGTTTTCTTTTTCAAACAACAAGAATGTCAAGACCCCCTCACTGAGTGCATTTCACTGTTTTAGTAGTGTAGAAATGTTTAGATGACAGTGTGAAAAGCTCCTTTTCAGAATTAGGTCTGTATTTCTGCAACGAAAGTCTTCTTCTAATCAAAACCCTGCTTTTTACAGGAAAACCTCTGCCCTTCGATTGATTTTAAGATGAAACAAACTGGCCCTCTACCTCAAAACCTAGTCTTTCTCTGTATGTGTTCTTCGAATAACAATTTTCCTCTGCCTTTAGGTGCTTCCTTTTGGAATTTCAGTCAGCAAAATTTTGAAATCGAGGGGGAATTATGTGAAAATACCTTGAATTTTGGTGAAACACACGTTTTGGAGGGCCGAAGAATCGCTGAAGACCTTGGACACTCGCGCGGCATCCTTTAAAGAAAACACGTCGCGCAGAAGGTGTTAGTCGGGTCGGCCTGTCGTGTGGTCGGGCGACCTTGTACAGGCGTGTCGCGCCAACGTACAGGCACGTCGCGCCGACAAAGGTGGCCTTTGTAAATTTCTGCCTAGGCACGTCGCGCCAGAACCCAGGCACGTCGCGCGGCCTTAACCGGTGCAGAAAAACTTCAAATTGCTCAAAAAACGCTTTGATACTCGGGGGTTGCGAAGTTTGGTTTTGAATTTCGACAATGACCTTCGTACTCCCCTATTCCACTCTTTTAACACACCTTCAACGGATACTTTCATTGTTTATTTGAAATACATAAATAAAGAACCCACGGCTATCTTTTGAACAGAGTGAAGTCTTTCTTTCAAACAGTGGCATTTCCTTGCTTTGAGAGTTGATGTCTTTATTTGCGTTCTTGATTTCTTTATCACTGTAAGTATTTAAACTTTGCCGGTCCTATTTGGACTTGATGATATCTCTGCCCTTCTAAATGACATAAAACTGTGTTTGTTATCGAGCTGTTTTAAACAGTGATAGTAATCTCTGTTCTTAGGTGGTTTACAGGTTTCCCTCTGGACTGTAAGTGCCATCTTTTGATGGCATGTTTTCACACTAGACTTCTTTGTTTACTCAGAAGGGATTTCTTGCCTTTAACCATCTTGAAGCAACTGCTCCTTTTGGCATCAATAGCATACAATATGTTCAATATTTTCTTTCCACTACTAAAACTTGCTCATTGCATGCTTCTTTGAAAAGGGAAAACAATACCTTTGCCTCATAAATAGTAACAATTACCTATGTAATGACTTTTATTCAATTTATTTGTATCCTTCCATTGTATTTCAAATCAATCAGCTTCAGCAACTTGCAATGGCTTTGGCCATCTACTCATGCATGGAGGAGGCTCTTCATCAGGTAAGGTGTCCGAAGGCTTTTTGACCACTATGTTTGACACAACCTTTCTTTGAATGTGGTGGTAAGTAAACCACTTGAACAACATCAATCTTGGCATCACTACTTGCAAGTATCACTGTATTTCAGAAGAAACCCTAGCCACAGTGACACTGTTCTAAGGGTGACTGAGATATTTATCATTTGGCTTGTTCATCTCATGACCTGTTACTTGACAAAAAATCTTTGTGACTATGAAGGTCAGTGCTTTTTGAAAAACCAAGGACTTTCCTTCTGCCTGTGTAATGGCATTGGTTAACAGCATCTATTCCATTTGATCTTGGACAAAACAGGCTTCTTATGATTGGGATGTTTACTGATGACAGGCCCTCTAAAGCTTCAACAATTCACATGATTTGAAAGTTTGAAATGAGCTCCTTTATCAGACCAAACTCCCCTTTCCTTTGAGCCAGCATATTTCCACTATATTCCTGTTATGATCATCAGTCACATTCATAAAACCTGGAGTCCCTGTTTCATTTGTTTCAGTTCAAGTCAAACCTGGATCTTTGCAATCATCTAAGTCAATATTGGCCCGCGCCCTCTGCTTATGGATGAAGGAGGCGCCCTAACCCTCTGCTTGTAAATGAAGGAGGTTCGGGCCCATGACAATTACCATTTTGTCGAGACAAGCAGACTCTTTTACCTGTGGATTTTTATGTCAAGAGCCGTAAAGTCCGTATGAGTAGCTTTCTCGTTTTGGCATATCTAAAGGCCTGCCACATTTAGAATGGTCTAATTCCTCTAACCGTAAACCCTAACATTTACTCCATGAGATGAAATATATTTCGCCTTTGTAGAACCATAGAACACTGTGAAAAACCTAATAGTCAGCTTGAGATTGGGTTTTATGCAATGCTGAGATTTAGGGGGTGTGAGTGGCGCGACTTAGGGCTGTTTGTCAATTTCATTTGCAAAGTAAGAGGTCAGTCATGGTAGGCCTGTTGCAGATGGAGGCTTTTTGGCTTTTTGGTGATTGCCAAGGGTGAAATGTCCTAAAGCGCCACTTCCTAACATAGGAGAGACTTTTGAAATAGATGTGGATTTGCCTTTTAAAGCTGATGGGCATATCAAGAAGGCTGAAGCTAGATAGGATTGTGATAATGAGGTTCTGATTTCGACATGGGCGAACTGAAAAGGTAGAAAGGCGAAAAAAGTTTTAGGGGGGTTTTCTGGATGACATATTGACATGAGGAAATCAGTTTCTAGAAAACTCAGCTGTAGATATAGTCATCACTAACATGTAAAAAATACTGATGGCTAACAGTGGCTCCATTTGGGGAGGGCAGCTCCTCGTCAGGAGGTGTCCAGAATTCAGATTTTTGGCTTATGAAGTCCAGTGCCTTATCCATTGGCGCAAAATTTACCCTTCCCTTGATGTTATTTCTGAAAAATGACAGCATGGTTAACATCAATGATACTTCTACCTACCCCACTATCTTTCCTAACATTTTTTCTTCTCTTTGGCGCATTTGAACTAGCAGCCTTTTGACAATGCATATTTTTTTTTTTTGCAAAATGAAACTATCTATTTCTACTCTTATATCTGCCGGGAGTTCAGATTAAGCTGATGAACTCCTTCATTTCTCTACCTAAAACTAGATCGACTGTCAAGATTAAGCAGTTTGAAAGGATTTCATTCTCTAATCTACAACATGAAATTCAAAAATGATCAAATCAGGATTAGGCAGTCTGATTTGTCATGCATTTGCAGCATAAAAGACAAGCTGCACACAAATGTTATTCTGCAACAAAGGAAATTAGACAAGCGGGGTTAAGATGTACAATGTGTTTTTCATCCCTCGCTTCTCTCTTTGGTTCTGTTTTAGGCATATGGAACCAGAATCTCTCCCTAATCTAAGCTCTGTGATAAGTCAATCTTACACAATGTTGACTATCTTGGCACTCACTAACTTATCAGCAAATAAATTTAAACATGCTCAGCTATCATTAGGCTAGATAGCTGAACAAGACATTGAAGTACTAGTAGCGGCATTTAGACTTGCTCGCTTTCCGAAAGACTATTTTTTTGGAACATGGGGCCTTTGTTCTATCTTCACTTGCCCTCTTTTCTGCTTTTTACTGTTTTTGACTTTCCTATCTTTTACTGTTTTTGACTTTTCTATTTTTTCAATATTTCAAACAATGGTATGTACAATGACTGAAAGTGTCTCAAACTCAAAAATGGAGTTCTTGACAAAAATAGTGTTTTAATGTCCTGCCATTCATAGGACCCCCAAAAATTTCAGTCCCATCAGGTTCTTGTAAGAAGAAAGCATTGTTTCCACTAACTGAGCTGATGATGTAAGGCCCTTTCCATAAATTTTCAAACTTGCCATGTTTACCTTTATCTTCTCTTCTAGAATCCCATTTTAAAACTTTATCTCCAATCTGAAAATCATTTTCCTTAGTTCTTCTGTCAAAAATCTGTTTTATTTTGTCTTGTGCTAACTGAGCCCTTTGGTAAACTTCTTCTCTGGTTTGTTCTAAATGGATAGTCTGATTTACTCTCCTTTGCATGTCATTTTCTTCTATTTGGACTTCTTGTAATAGTTTCATTACTGGAACTCCTAGAGAGGTTGGGAAAATGGCGTCAACACCATAAACTAGTTGGTAAGGGGACATACCTATGGACTTCTTGGTAGTTAATCTATCAGCCCATAAGGCGTGTACTAGTTTCCCATGCCATGCTTTTTGATTTTGTTCCAGAAGTTTTTTGATAATGTTGACTAGGCTTTTGTTAGAAGACTCGGCTAAGCCATTACCTTGAGGGTAATAGGCTGTGGAATGCCCTAATGAAATATGATACTTGTGGCAGAAGTCTATCATTTTCTTGGAAGAGAAAGCAGCGGCGTTATCTGTAATTATTTTCCTGGGACAGCCAAATCTGGATAGGATATTGGTTTCTAGGAACGTGATGATGACTGAATCGGTGGCGTTCCGAGATGGTATGGCTTCTATCCATTTGGTAAAGTAATCAGTGGCTGTGAGGATCCATTTATGTTGAGCGGAGGAGGAGGGGTGAATTTCCCCAATGAAGTCTAGACCCCATTGTTGGAAGGGTCCTTCAACTATGATGGGATGTATGGGCAAAGGTAGAAGCTTTTTCTTGCCATCAAAAATTTGACATTTATGGCAGTTCATGACCAGTTTGTGAGTATCAGGGAACAAGGTGGGCCAATAATAACCGGCTCTAAGGATTTTGTTTGTAGTAGTTTTCCAGTAGAGATGACCTCCACATTCCCCTTCATGCATTTCCCGCATGATTTTCTCTGCATCAGACTCGAGCAAACATTTAAGTAGCATACCAGTAGGATTTTTCCAATACAGAGAACTATCTATAATGCAAAACTTTAAAGATTTTTGTTTGAGGAATCTTGCTTTTTTTTTTGATAACGACGGAGGAGCATTCATATAAGTTAATACATAGAGAATGTCTGCATACCAAGGTGAATCCAAAAATGTTTGATCGATAGGGGGAAGTGTGCACTCTTCTTGTTCTTCTAAGGCATCGACAAAATTTATATCTAAAGCTTGGAGGTTGGTTTCAGCCATTAATCTCGCGAGTCCTTGTCCTTTAACTAGTTTAGTAGGCCTGATTTCTAAATCATACTCTAGGATGATAGCAATCCACTTTCCCCTTTTACCATCGGGATCTTGGTTGAGAATGTCCTTGACGACAGTATTAGGGACGAAAGCTATGACATGAGAATGTAAGATGTAAACTCGGAAATCTTTTAGTGCCTTTACCAATGCAAATGCCTGTTTCTCCATGATGTTATATTTCAAGGGAGCATCTCTTAGGGACTTGCTAAAAAAGGCAATGGGTTGCTCTTGCCCAGCTGCATTCTTTTGCAACAACACCGCAGCTATTGTATGTTCTGAGGCAAATGAAAAAATGTAAAAATCTTTGGTAAAGTCAGGGCTTATTAATACAGGTGTTTCAGTTAAGGCCCTTTTAATTAGTTCAAAAGATTTTTTGGCTTCTAAAGTCCATTTAACCCCGACCTCCTTTCTTAACATATTTGTGATCTCTTTCAGGAGCTCAGCAAGATTTGGGATGAATCTTCTCAAGAAATTTATCTTGCCGATAAAGGACTGTAACTCCTTTATGTTTCTGGGGTGACTTATCTGTAAAATACCTTTGATTCTCTGGGGGTCTATTTTAATTCCTTCTTTCGAAATAATGTGACCTAGGAGTTTTCCTTCTTCTAGACCGAAAAGTGTTTTCTTGGGGTTTAGGGACAAACCATACTTCCTGCATTTGTTGAAGACCTTTCTTAAGTGCGCTAGGTGTTCTTCATCTGATTTAGAATATACTGTTATATCGTCGAGATATATTACTATGAAAATACCTATGTCTTCTGAGAAAGCTATGTCCATGGCTCTTTGAAATGTGGTGCCAGCATTCATTAGTCTGAAAGGCATTTTAACGTACATAAAAGTGCCCCAGGGGGTGGTGAAAGCTGTCTTATGCTGATCGGTAGGATAAACCAATACTTGGTTATAACCAGAAAAACCATCAAGCAATGAGATTCTTTTAGCGCCTACTACCTTCTGAAGTATGTGGTCCATTTTGGGCAGAGGGTAGTTATCTTTCAAACATGCCCTATTCAAGTTTCGGAAATCGATGCAGAGTCTGATTTCACCAGTCTTTTTCCTAACTGATACTAAATTTGAGACCCACTCAGAATATCGGAGAGATACTATTATCCCGGCATCATACATCTTTTTAATTTCCTTTTCAACCAATGGGAGTAATACCGGGTTTATCCTTCTTAACTTCTATTTAAAAGGTTTTTGGTTTTCTTTAAGGGGAATTTTATGTTGGATGATGCTGGTATCATATGATTTCAAATCTTGGTACCCCCATGCAAACACATCTTTAAATTCTTTGAATAGATTTATGTACTTATGTTTTATGTTAGGTGGGAGGGTTTTGGATAGTTTAATGTTTTTCGGCTCTTCTGGGCTTCCTATGTTGTATTCCTCTATGTCATCTTCTGTAGATTCCATTTTAGGCTTTTTGGCCACATCATTAAAGTCAAACAATTCTTCTAAAGGTGCGAGCCCTCTGGGTATGGTGTCATTTTCACAGTGTAAGACTTCGAGTTCTCTTTGGTCAAGGTCTTCTTCTATCTCCCTATCACATGGATGGTCTACCAGGTTTAGATTTGTCCACAAAGGTAGATTTAATTCTTGATCCTGACTTAGGTTGGGTTTCCTTTCTTCATCTCCTGAGTCTGTTTTGGTTATTTCAAACTCGTTCCTAGATTGGAGGAAATCATCAATTTGATCATCATCTTGGAATATTTGCCAATGATCAAGATTATCTGGTACAGTAGGGCGGTGTTTCACTCGAATGTCATATTGCTCACTCATACATGGTATTTGGCTATTGCTTGCAGCGAAGGCGAGCTCATTTGCTAGACTGTTTTGAATCCTGGGGATATAGGTGAGTTCATATTTTTCAAAAGTTTTAAGGATATCCAAAGCTGCATTCCTATATTCTCTCAGTCTTGGATTCTTTGCCGAATATTCACCTTTGATTTGCCTGATTACAAGCTCAGAGTCTCCTTGGGCTGATATTCTATTGGCACCTAAGTCTCTAAGCATGTGTAGACCAATGAGAAGGGCTTCATATTCCGCAATGTTATTTGTACATTGGAATTCTAATCTAAAATAATGACCTTCTTTAGTATTGTGTATCGAGATGCCTGCTCCTGAACCTGTCTTGCCACAAGAACCATCAAAGCTTATACTCCAAAGAGTTTCTTTTTCATACATGATACTAAGCTGTTTCTCAGGTTTCTTGGGACTTTGGTCATCAATTTCTTCACTCAGTAATGGTTTGGACATGTCTTCATTTTCTTTTATCTGCTTGTTTATATCATCTTCATTGTATAATATAAAAGAATCTAAATTGGAATGAATGGAATAGATGGGGGTATTTTTTGGCTTATCTCTGTTGCTAACCATGTATTTCATGCGAGCTTCTCGGTATAACCTCCTAGTTTGATTGAAAACTGGAATAGTAGCGAATGACATATCCATTTGGAGGCTACCTTGTATTTTGGCAGCCCATGCTCTTGACAATAGCATCCCGTACTTGGGTGTGATGTCGGCCACTACTACATCCATAACTAAGTTTTTGGCTGGTAGTTGCGTTAGGGAAAAATCTAGATTTTTTATCAGACCTAAACATTTTACCTGGCTTGAGTCGAAAGAATACAAGTTTTTGTAAGGTTGAGTCACTTCTAGCCCTAGGTTTTCCATGACTGCTTTAGGCATGAGGTTATGGGAAGCACTAGAATCTAACATGGCATTATGTAATATTTTGTCCCGTATATTCAAGCTTAAATAGAAAGGAGAAATAGTTCCTTCTTGATATTCACCTTCTACTTTAGGGCCAAATAAAAGCTCGGGCTTGTCGTCAGTTAAATTCAAGGTATCTGCCTTACTATCTAGGTCAAAGACTTTGAAGATTTGAGATCTATACCTATCTATAGTTATTAACTCTGTAAGGGGTATGGTAATTTTTATTTTGGAAATTTCCCCTTCGAAGCTAAAAGGAGTAGGTAGCTTAGGCAGATTTGTTTCAGCTTTTTCGGACATGACCTTTTCTATGTTCTTAATTTGCTGACTTTGGCTTGGGACTTCTTTTGATATAGTCACTTTTGGGGTTTCTTTGGAGGTACTAGGGGTGTCTGAGCTGGTACTTGTCTGAATGGCCTTACCTTTGTTTTGGTCAGTCCCTTTGGCCTCAACTTTATCATTTCCTACTGCTTTCTTGAGGATGGTATTAGGGACTTTAGAAGTGTCTGAGTTACCTTTCTTGACATTGTTTTGGTTTCTTTTACTTCTAAGGTCATATTGCCTGTGAGCTTCTATAATGGCATTCTGAAAATCTATGGCAGGGTCGTCAAGATCTTCATAATTGGTCTCATCTTGATCAGGCGAAAAGAAGGCTTGTTCTTCTTCTGTGAGGTACACCTCATTCTCACTATCAGACCCTATGAGGTTTAGATGACTTTCATCAAGAGGTTCCGAGTCCCTATCATCTTCTTCCACATAATTTTCATTGAATGGTGGCCTGATCTGTTGGTCATTATCCCTTGGTCTGTTTTGGGGCTGCTCCCTCCTAAAGTTTTGGTTTCGGTTTCTGATTGGAGGGTTTGGCTGGTTGTCCCTAACAGGAGCCTTTTCATTGATCTTTTCCCACATTTTAGCCATGGATTTGACTAAGTCATCTATTCTGGGATCTAGGGAAGGTGATGAAGTGGAGATCTCATCTCTATATGTGACCTTTCTTTCTGATCTAGTTCTGGCTCTTTTTTCAGCTAAGTTGGCATCTGCTTTTATAGCTATTTGTTGCATTTCCTCCAAGGTAGGGGGATCTTTATCTCTCAGATGATATTTCATGTCCGGATCAAAACCCTCAGGAAATTTTGCCAAAGCTAAACCAAGTGGAGGTTTGAAATGAGGTGGGAGGGAGTTATATACACTGTTGAACCTAGTACAGTAAGCTTGGACACTTTCCCCATTTTCCCGTTTTAGATTGTTATATTCTGACAGGATTTGAATGGGGTTTCTTTGGATTTCCCACCTATTTCTGAAAACTTGATGTAGTTCGGGGATATTATGGATGCTGTTTGGAGCTAAGCTTTTGAACCATGCTTTGGGTTCACCACCAAGACTTTGGGCAAATATTCTCATTCTGACAGTCTCGTCTTGTACCTCTAGGTATTCATAAGCATCATTCATTCTACTTATATGCTGTTGAGGTGTGGTGGTGTCTTCTCCAGTAAAGTGTGGGATCTTGTCTTGATATTTTTTTGGGAGAGGAGCTAAAGGTAGTGGCAACACCAAAGGTGCGTACCAGGCTGCCATGACTGGAGCTAATGGATGATGTACAAGATGAGGACTAGTAGGCTGAAATGAAGTGGTTTGAACAGTGGTGGTTTGACCAGGTGTGGCGGATGAACGTGGACTAGTGATCTGTTTTTTAGAAGATCTGGGATGATAGGAGCCAAATTGATAAAGAAGCTGGAAATCAGGAGGAGTGGTGGGTGAAGCTTCTCTAATAGGACTCTGTGGTGGGTCTAGGGTTTCAAGATCGTCAAAGTTTATCTTACTATATGATTTACTTCGGGGAAGAGCTTGTGATGACTCTAGTTCCGAAGGTGAATCTAGAAGGATATTGCGAGTTTTAGGTACAGATCTTGTTCTACGAATGGATCTATCGGTAGCTAGATGATCAGTTTCAGAAGCTTGCCACAGAATCTTCTCTGGGTCATCTACTATAATAGGGGGATTTGGGTCTGGATGGGATCTGGTATTCATTCTCCGGGAAGCTAGATTTTTAGATCCAGAGTTTAGAGAGAATGATATTGGTGAATGTTCTGGATGAGTGGTTTTTCTAAAATTTTACTAAGGTGAAGGATGGTCAAAAAATAAAAGGGATGGATTAGTGGAGTCGCCAGGTGGAACTGGGTTGTTTTTGTGAAGATAGTTATGGTCCACCACCAGTAACTAATCTAGAAATCTTTTTGGATTTTCTGAGTTTTATGTGCAGCCTATGGTTTGTTAAAGTATCCTAGACTTGTTTCAACACTTTGCTAGGGTGATGAAAACAAAAAGAGTTTACTCTAAAAAATGAGTCTATGGATTGCTTGCTTGTTTATGGTACCTAAAGGACCAAAGAGTCTATAAGAGTTTGCTGGACTATTATGTACTCAGTGTCCCACCATCTCCCGCTATGTTAGTGAGCGATGGGATAGGTCTATCGGATAGTAGCCTAGAGTTTGGTAAAATAGTAAGGGCTACTAGAGGTTAGTGGAGTCGCCAGGTGGAATGTCTATTGTTTTGAGGTATATGTGTATGGTCCACCACCAGTAATGTCAAAAGCCAATCTAAGGGAGTGTTTTTGGGGTTTTTTGAGTTTTATGTGCCTACAAGGTTTGGAAGAGATTTCTATAATTGACTCATCATTTTGCTAAGATGGTGAAAGAGCTATTTTCTACTCTTCAAACAATCTCTAAGTTTACTAAGCTTGATTGAGACTTCAGGAGTTACTAAGTTGTACTTAGATTTCCACTAACTCGGAAGGTCCTACTGTGAGTGTGACTATGTAAATGAGCAGTGGGATAAGTCAATCAGATAGTATTCTTAAAGGTTTCTAAAGATGAGGGAAACTAAGCTTTTAATCACTCAGTGTCCCATCGTGATCGCCATTAATGTTAGTGAGCGGTGGGATAAGTCAATCAGCTAGTATTCTCGAAAGTCTCTAAAGATGAGGGAAACTAAGCTTTTGTTACTCAGAGTCCCACCGTGATCGCCATTATGTTAGGGTGGCGATGAGGTGGCAAAATCAGATGGTATTCTAAAATTTAGCAAGGTAGTAAGGCCTACTGGAGGCTAGTGGAGTCGCCAGGTGGATTTTAGTTGTTTTGAGGTATATGTGTATGGTCCACCACCAATACTAACAAAAACCAATCTAGGGGAGTTTTTTTTTTTTTTTGGGGGTTTTCTAAGTTTTATGTAGTCCTGAGGTTTGGAAGAGTTTCCTATAACTGACTCATCATTTTGCTAGGATGGTGAGACAACCAGATTCTACTCTTCTAAATTTGACTGAGATTTTGAGAGTTCCTAAGGGATACCTAGGTTGTTTTGACTCAAAGTCCCACCGTGATCGCCATTATGTTAGGGTCCCATGATTCGGCCGATTGGCTAGCCAAATGACGATGTAACATCAAACCAAGCTTTGGAGCCCAAGGACCTAGCCTTCCTGGACTCAGAGAGGGCTCTCTCTATAAGTGTAAAAGATGTCGGTGTGTTTCCTTGTGATGTTCTGATATCAGGCTAGTTATGAAGTGTGTTTTTGGTTTTTTTTAGTTTTTAAGTTTGCGAGGGATGAAACTGATCAAATACATAAACTGGATAACAAGATGTAGATAAATTGGGCTATGGGGTCAAACAGATCAAGGAAGCTATGAAGTGATGATGTAAAGCTGCTGTAGGGTCGATTTGATTCACGGTAGAAGGGATCTTTGGGCAAAATGGATTAAGTGGACAATAAGTTGGTGAAAGACAAGGGATTTCAAGTGTAACTAGTTAATAGCAGACATGAACATGTAATAGCAAGCCATTAATCATGCTAAGTATAACTATAAGCTAATTAATACATAGAAATCAAACATTCCAGCCATACATAGAGGTATAAGACCCTCTAACTTCGGGAAATGGCTATCAGACTTTAGGGAAAACACATAAGACAAACTAACAACTCATAAACTACGCCGGAACGCCTAAAAATAGTCTCTAAGTCATTGGGCACTTTGACAAATAAGTTTTCATAGTTTTAGGCAAAGGGCTAGATCGGGACTAGGCCTCCTTGGTTCAACAAAATGATCAACAAATCAGTCAAAGAGAAAGTTTTATGGACAGAAATATGAGTAGCTGATAGGTAGGTAGGGAAAACCATACATCCTACTCAACATACATAGCACTGATGAATAAAACTTAGCAACAATACCTTAGGTTACTAAAGAGCAGCTAAGAATTCTTTAGCATAACTAAGGGAGAAGAAAACATCAAGCTATGAAGATTCGGGGATTTTGAGGTGCCTCCATGGGCATGTCTCAAAATCAATCTTTACTGATCTATAGCAGCAAGAAAAATGAAATATGAGTGAAAACTAGAAGACAAAACAACATTAAGAAGCACTATACCATTCTACCATGTCAAGGAATCCATCGACAAGCCTTCAACATTCCTCAAAAGCATCCAAGAGGCAATCCAAACATCATAACTCAAGTGTATTCTTCAAAGCTCATATGACCAATGCATTAATTCTTCTCTCAAGTTCAGCCTCTGATTTACAATGAGAACCATGGGATAAATAGGCTAGAAGGAGGAAAACCTCATGGAGCAACTAGGTATCCCATTGGCCAAGTCAAAATATCTAAACTTGTCCTTGAGGCTTTGCAAAGCCCAAGGCACAAAATATCCCATAAAATATCTAAAAAACTGCTAAAAACGGAAATTATATTAACTTTACATGATTTCCCAATGATAAAAATAGCTTAACGCACATTTGGGAAAAGCAGATTTTTGGAGTTCAAAAATTACAAAAATACTTCATATTTATGCCTGAAAAAGGTCCCCTAACTTGCTGGATGAAAATGGAAGCCTTCCCGATGTCAAAATGAGGCTCATGATGGCTCGTTGGAAAGCTCTCTGTGTCTGCTTTCCGGCGCAAGTGAAATCACCTCAATCTGATCTCTGAAAGTCCCTCAAAACTGTACCTGTGTGCAAAAACCCAGAAAATAGCAGACTGCTGATATGGCAGGCAGAATGTGCAAAATGAGGCTGTTTTTCGCCAATATGAGGGGGCGAATGATCTTCAAATGCCCTGAAAATCGCTGGGGGGCTGCTCATGGAATTGTGGCATCCATCGGTATCATCCTCCTCTCTTGAAAACTCATCAAACTGAAATGGCGAATTTATGAGTTTTTGGCTAAAAACCCAAAAATGCCAAAAAACAAAAAGTTTCCGAAACAGGCCCAAAATTGGCATGCATGACCCTCAAGGGTCCATAGAAACATGCTCCGAAGCTGAAGCCAAAATATCAAGGGCTGATATGCTTTTTTCTTCCTTCCGTGCTAGGCGCCTCTCCTTCAACTTCTTCAATTTCTCTTGCGCTACTTTTTATTTTCGCCTGGAAAACTGATTTAGCTTCTGAAAGTGAAGAGTCCTCTTTCTCTGTAGCTCAAGATCCCTGTTTTCCTTCTCAAGCTTTTTTTCCAAATGCTGGTTAGCCCTCTCAAGCCATGCTTCCTTGTTTTCCTCAATTTCTTGCTCAAAGAGGGCAGTGAGAGGAAAGGCTTCGAATTGAGCTTGTTCTTCTGCTCTCTGTTTCTCCAAGTCTCTTCTAAGCCCGATGGTTCTAGGCCTCTTTCGCCTAGGCTGGTCTTCCTCCTCTTCATCATCAAACTCGCCAATGAGCTCTTCAATTCTTACTTGCGCCTTTTCTGCCTCTTTTTTATACTTGATCGCCCTTGCCTCATGAATGGCCGCATGATACTTCATCTGTTTGTTTTCAACCTCCAAGAAGTGGTTGAAATTCCTCGCCCTTTGAAGGTCTTCTTGTAACACCTCAATTTTCCCTTCTTTGTGAATGAGGAGGTTTTCAAGGATGCGGGCCTCGTTATCACTGTCATCGCTTGGAATAGGGATGACAGCTGATTTACCTCTATGTTTGGCACTTTCCCCAACTATACTTTTGCCTTTGAAAGCTAATCTGGCGCTTTTTCTCCTTGGCAAGCTAGAAGTTGTCCTTTTGGGCAATTTCCTCTTTCTAGGAACAGTTTTGGTCACTGTCAAGGTGGCAGCTTCAGCTTGCTGTCCTTCCTCAACATCCTGTCCAGTTTGTGGCTCAAAAGGCGCTTCAATTGTTTGCCCAACTTGCTGCTCCTCAACTACTGTCTGCTGCTGTTCATCAACCTCCAACTGCTGCTGTTCATCAATATCTAGCTGCTGTCCCTCTTCCTGTACCTGCTGCTGTTCATCAACCTCCAACTGCTGCTGTCCACTGATTTCCAACTGCTGTTGTCCCTCAAAATCTGGCTGCTGCTGTTCACTGCCTTCTTTTCCTCCCTGTGGTTCACTGCCCTCTCCTTCTCCCTGTTCACTTGGCTGCCCAGTGGTCATCTTGAGTTTTTTAGGGGTAGGCCTACTAGACAAAGGCACTGGGCGATGGACAGGCTGAGTAGGAGACATATGAACAGGAGGGACAGTGGCGAAATCTGCATGGCTGATGAAGGAATCCCATGAAACCCCTTTCTTCTCCAGCTGGTGTAAGAAGATAATCTTGATCAAGGAATGATGAAAGAGAGAAGGGATTTGCTGAGGTGGAGCCTTCTTTTGGACAGTAGTTGCCATTTTCTCTATGCTTTTGGACAAAAAGTATGGAAGGTTTAATTGCCTGCTTCTGGTAAAATGCATCAACAAGCGGACATGATAGGCATAAATTTGGTTAAACCTCCCTTCACAAGTGAAATATCTCATTATGGCTTTCATCGGCGGAGCATAACTGTCAAGAAGATAGGAAAAAGGGAAAATAGCAGTGATGGTTTCCCTATGTTCAGGCTTGATGAAAGGTTTATAATCCTCTAGATCAAGATGAGCTTGTTTAAACCACTTTTCACCATGATACGGGATCTTGGTAGCCTTGGATACATACCTTGGAGAGATTTTGAAATCAAGACCTGCTAACTGGAAGTGTTTGTCCTTGAATCTCAAAGCGCACAAATGTGTAAGTGGCGAAAAACTCTTGACTTCTTCTATCCTCTGGCAGAAATCAAGACAGCCTACTTCATGGAAATTGAAAAGCACTGATGGGTGAGCATTGATTTCTTCTATGGAGATAGGCTCATATCTCTTATGTGGACCGCTCTTGTGATCTCGCTTTGGAGGCATTCTGACTTGAACAAGCTTTGGAAGAGGCAAACTGCCTTTACTGTAAGAAACTGCTCTGCTGGATTGAGACTAATCACTTGACTGTTTGGACAGTTTAGACAATGTGGTTTTGATGAAATGCAACAATGTTTCTTTGAATAAACCACCTCTGCACTTCTTAAAAACAGCCCTCCAACTCTGGATGCACTTTAGCCAGGCAAACTTTTTAACATGGTACGATGTGTAATGATGAGACAAACTCCTGTGTTAATTTCCTGTGCACAGTTTTGAAAAACTACTCCTGGTGAGTTTGTTAGAGGTCAATCAAACATAGCTACATCTCTGTCTTCAATATAAATCTGTAATCATCAACCTCCTATCCTTTAGAAGTAGCCCTATTCACCTTCAGAACATCTCTGTCAACAAATCTTCAACATGATACAATATGGTGAAAAAGAAGGCAGAACTAGGTTAGGTGACAAATCAGTGCACCATGCTTTGTAGGAAACACACCCTTTGTTTGTGAGTTTAAGAGATATATCAATACATCTACACCTCTGTCTCCAATGTTAGAATTTCAACCATCAACAACTCTGCCCTTTAGAAAGTGGCTCTGCACCTTTGGAAAAACTCTGTTCAACAATCTTCAGAACAATATAGTGCAAGGAAGAGGCAGACCTAGGTTCAAAGGTCAATACTACACCTGTACCTATGTCTCAATGTTAAATGCAATCACCAACAACATCTGCCCTTTAGAAAGTGGCTCTGCACCTTTGGAAAAACTCTGTTCAACAATTTATAGTAGGGACAACACAGTGAAAGGGAGGCAGTCTGCTAAAAATGTGCTGTGAGAAAATACCAATAATTACTCTGTTCTTAAAATCTTTGATGTCAACCCATACACAACAAAAAAAACTCCTTGTTCAAGAAGGCTTTCAAACATTTAACAATTCTGTCCTGTACCGGTGTGCCCACTTTCCACTGTTTTGCATCTCAAGAAAATCACCATACACACGTCTAGACAACAAAAACACAGGGCTCAGGTAAAATGACAGAGCTTTAGAAGACTATCAAGCTTTTAGACAGAGATTATATGAGTTTTCTTTTTCAAACAACAAGAATGTCAAGACCCCCTCACTGAGTGCACTTCATTGTTTTAGTAGTGTAGAAATGTTTAGATGACAGTGTGAAAGGCTCCTTTTCAGAATTAGGTCTGTATTTCTGCAACGAAAGTCTTCTTCTAATCAAAACCCTGCTTTTTACAGGAAAACCTCTGCCCTTCGATTGATTTTAAGATGAAACAAACTGGCCCTCTACCTCAAAGCCTAGTCTTTCTCTGTATGTGTTCTTCGAATAACAATTTTCCTCTGCCTTTAGGTGCTTCCTTTTGGAATTTCAATCAGCAAACTTTTGAAATCGAGGGGGAATTATGTGAAAATACCTTGAATTTTGGTGAAACACACGTTTTGGAGGGCTGAAGAATCGCTGAAGACCTTGGACACTTGCGCGGCATCCTTTGAAGAAAACACGTCGCGCAGACGGTGCTAGTCGGGTCGGCCTGTCGTGTGGTCGGGCGGCCTTGTACAGGCGCGTCGCGCCAACGTACAGGCACGTCGCACCGACAAAGGGCCCTGTGTAAATTTCCGCCCAGGCACGTCGCGCACAGATCCAGGCACGTCGCGCGGCCTTAACCGGTGCAGAAAAACTTCAAATTGCTCAAAAAACGCTTTGATACTCGGTGGTTGCGAAGTTTGGTTTTGAATTTCGACAATGACCTTCGTACTCCCCTATTCCACTCTTTTAACATACCTTCAACGGATACTTTCATTGTTTATTTGAAATACATAAATAAAGAACCCACGGCTATCTTTTGAACACAGTGAAGTCTTTCTTTCAAACAATGGCATTTCCTTGCTTTGAGAGTTGATGTCTTTATTTGCGTTCTTGATTTCTTTATCACTGTAAGTATTTAAACTTTGCCGGTCCTATTTGGACTTGATGATATCTCTGCCCTTCTAAATGATATAAAACTGTGTTTGTTATCGAGCTGTTTTAAACAGTGATAGTAATCTTTGTTCTTAGGTAGTTTACAGGTTTCCCTCTGGACTGTAAGTGCCATCTTTTGATGGCATGTTTTCACACTAGACTTCTCTGTTTACTCAGAAGGGATTTCTTGCCTTTAACCATCTTGAAGCAACTGCTCCTTTTGGCATCAATAGCATACAATATGTTCAATATTTTCTCTTTTCCACTACAGGTACTGTCTGACAGACAGTTCTTTGAAAAGGGAAAACAGTACCTTTGCCTCATAAACAGTAACACTTACCTGTGCAATGAATTTTATTCAATTTCTTTGTATCCTTCCATTGTATTTTATATCAATCAGCTTCAGCAACTTGCAATGGCTTTGGCCATCTACTCATGCATGGAGGAGGCTCTTCATCAGGTAAGGTATCCGAAGGCTTTTTGACCACTATGTTTGACACAACCTTTCTCTGAATGTGGTGGTAAGTAAACCATTTGAACAACATCAATCTTGGCATCACTACTTGCAAGTGTCACTGTATTTCAGAAGAAACCCTAGCCACAGTGACACTGTTCTAAGGGTGACTGAGATATTTATCATTTGGCTTGTTCATCTCATGACCTGTTACTTGACAAAAAATCTTTGTGACTATGAAGGTCAGTGCTTTTTGAAAAACCAAGGACTTTCCTTCTGCCTGTGCAATGGCATTGGTTGACAGCATTTATTCCATTTGATCTTGGACAAAACAGGCTACTTAAGATTGGAATGTTTACTGATGACATGCTTTCTAAAGCTTCAACAATTCACATGATTTGCAAGTTTGAAATGGGCTCCTTTATCAGACCAAACTCCTCTTTCCTTTGGGCTAGCATATTTCCACTATATTCCTGTTATGATCATCAGTCACATTCATAAAACTTGGAGTCCCTGTTTCATTTGTTTCAATTCAAGTCAAACCTGGATCTTTGTAATCATCTAAGTCAATATTGGCACGCGCCCTCTGCTTATGGATGAAGGAGGCGCCCTAACCCTCTGCTTGTAAATGAAGGAGGTTCTGGGCCTTGAAAATTTACCAGTTTGCTGAGACAGTGGTGACCTTTTCTTACTGTGATTTTTATGCTGAAGAGCTGTAAAGTCCAGATGAGTAGCTTTCTATTTTGCAGACATATCTAAAGGCTCAAGTTACATTTAGAAGCAGATGTTCCTCTAACTGTAAACTCAAACATTTACTCCATGAGATGAAATATATTTCCTGCCTTTGTAGAACCATAGAATACTGTGAAAAACCTAATAGTCAGCTTGAGATTGGGTTTTATGCAGTGCTGAGATCTAGGGGGTGTGAGTGGCGCGACTTAGGGCTGTTTGTCAATTTCATTTGCAAAGTAAGAGGTCAGTCATGGTAGGCCTGTTGCAGATGTAGGCTTTTTGGCTTTTTGGTGATTGCCAAGGGTGAAATGTCCTAAAGCGCCACTTCCTAACATAGGGGAGACTTTTGAAATAGATGTGGATTTGCCTTTTAAAGCTGATGGGCATATCAAGAAGGCTGAAGCTAGATAGGATTGTGATAATGAGGTTCTGATTTCGACATGGGCGAACTGAAAAGGTAGAAAGGCGAAAAAAGTTTTAGGGGGTTTTCTGGATGACATATTGACATGAGGAAATCAGTTTCTAGAAAACTCAGCTGTAGATATAGTCATCACTAACATGTAAAAAATACTGATGGCTAACAGGAAGAATTATTCTAGCTTCATTACCCAAGAATTTGCTACACATGTGAGTGATCCATCAAAAGTGGACAATAGAAATCTATTGCCCCTCATCATCCCATGGTTGTAGGGTCTCCTTTCTTCTTCCAGTTGAATGAACTATGGTAAAGCTAGAGTCTCCTTGAAGGTTCTAGGTTTAGCTTTGTATTCAACAAGGTATTAGATTCCAAGTGTTCTTCATGCTTAATTTCTTGTCCTCTTCGAGAATAGGAAGTGCATGGCCCTTCCTCTTCTTGAAACCCTCTAGGATTTTTATTGCATTTCTTCTCCTTCATCTACTTAACCTCCTAGGAGAGGTAATTTCTGGATCTAAAAAGTGATGAGATCAAGCTCATTATCTCCATCATTCTAATCTTGCTTCTTCTCTTTGTCTTCTTATAGCATAATGGCAAAAACTCACAGGCTAAGCCAATATTATCCTCTGATACCACTGTAATATCCCAAAATGGGAATGCAGCAATGCATGAACACAATAGCAGGGTAAATCAGCTCATAAGGTGTGAAAGGAACACCTAACCATCAAATTAATGTTCAGCAACAAGAATATGTCCCATTAACTCATTCCTTAGTGAGGAAATGCAGCAATATACGGCATAAAAACGTGATTTATAGAGAATTACACTATAACTGTAAGAAATGGGACTTGGATCCCTTATTTCATACTATATACATCTCACATACAAAATTGGAGAAAAAAACAATCTCTCTAGCCATGCTAAACAAATCTCCCCAAGCCAATACAACTCAAAAATGCCCAAACCCCATGACATATGCCAACAGAAAAGCTTGAAGCATATGAAAAAAAAAAATTAATGAGGTTTTATGCAGCAATTTACAAGAAATATGAGATCTAGAGATTGCAATCATTCAATTGCTGAGAAAAATGGAGATCTCTTTCTGTTTATACAATATATGAATGACCCGACAAGGACTCCATGAAATTACAAGTATAAAATACCATATCTACAGATCTAGATCTTAAATATCACAGTTATACTGCAGCTCTATATATATGTAGCTGAATAATACAAGGAGTAGAAGAAGATGCTTATACAATCCTTCCAGGAGAAGGGTTGGCCCTTTCCCCAAGGAACAAGCTCAAGATCAACGGTCTTGACCCTGAAACTACAATACTCAGAAAAATGATGTAGTTCCTGCAAGGGAATGCACTGTAGGAGATGGAGAATTCTTTGGCCAAGTGCCAATATGTAAAATATGCTCAGAAATCTCCCTCATTGATCTCCCAAAGAAAGGGATTCTCCCTCCTCTGAAAATCAAGCTTCAGAAGTGGTGTTGTGGACCTTCCACTACAACATCCTGCAACACAACATTATAATCTGTAGAAATAATGTTGTAGATGAAGGAGGATGCTTGACCTCAAGCCTAAATGTGGAAAACTGAAGTACAATACTCTTCCAAGAGGCCTCTCAAGGTAGGAGAAGGGATTCTTAAATAGGAATTCCTTGTGCTAAACAGCACTACAGCTCTACTAAACAACAAGAGAATGAAAAATAGTCATGGAGACCATAAAATCAATAATCATCAAGCTAACCTCAAATGGCTACCATCCTCTTCCTTATAAACTATGTGAGTCTCCTCACCTTGGGTCCCACCCATTAGGGTTTCCAACATCACATGATCAATCTCCCTCCAAAACTGCGTTGTATCTCTATCAAGGCCACTCCTCCAAAACCACGCTATTTTATTTGGTCAAAGTTGACCTCTTCTACCTGCTTCATCCCTTTTCACACCCAAGTGTCTTCAAGCTAGCTCTCATATGTTTGTTTAAACTAATCTTTGTTCATATTGAGTTATTTGCATTGATGATCCACTCTTCTCCATGAATTTTGTTGACTTGGTCAAACTTGACGTTGTCCACATCCAATTTCCCTTGTTCACACATGATGGTGTCAAATCCAGCTACTAGTATGATCCCCTTTCACACCAAGAGGTTTTTTATGCTAATTCAAGTTAAGTATGGGTTTCTTCCCCCATTTATTCATCTACTAGGTGCAAAAATAAAAAATCAATATTCCTACTAGTTGCATGCTAATGTAGGAATATTACAGGGTTTTTGAGGCTGATCATGCAAAGGTTCAACTAGATCGAGCCCTAACTCCTTATACCCCGACCTCGTTGGGGACATGCAAAGAAGGATCGAGAAAGAGAAAATCGCTCTGATACCATTGATCCAGATTATGCAGGAACAAAATGAAACAAATAATTACACATAAACGCAGAGATGCAGCAAAAATAAAACTTTATTTCATTAATAAAGAATAACTGAAGTATGTGTCAGGGTCCCATAATTTATAGGATCTCAAGGTGATTGAGTATTTTGTCTTAGAAATCTCATATTGTAAAAAAATTTCAATCTCCAATTTATTTCCAAATATATATATATATATATATATATATATATATATATATATATATATATATATATATATATATATAGATAAAAGAAAATGAAAAGAGGATATATAAAAAAAAATGAATAGAGAGAAAAAGTAGAAAAGAAAGAAACATTGTAAAAAATGATAAAATGAAATCAAAACCTCACAAAAGAAAATAACACTGAAAGTGCTACAAATTCAAATGCCACTACTAATAGATAGTTTTCTTTCTGTAAAAAAAATAAGGTTGTGTGCAGTTTTTTTAAAATTCCCCAATGACTAGTTATTTTTTTAACATACAACTCAATCATGGCTAAACAGGTTTAAATTTCTGTAAATTAGATTAGAGAATAAATATTTTCCAAACAGTCTAATCTTGGTAGATCAATAGTTAGGTAGAAAATGACATTGGTTCAACTTTTTAATCTGAATCAATAGGAGAAATAAGTGATAGGATTGAATAGATTTTAAATTTTTATTAAAAAAAAAGAAATATTGGTGTGCTAGTCTAAATGCACCCCTAGAAGAAGAAATAAAAATGTTATCTTAGGGAAAAAAAAAGAGTTTTAAAGGGTACATCGAAGTAATTTATTTGGAAAAGGATCAAAATTGAATTTATCCTAATTTTTTATCTTCATTATGAAATCGGGCGCAAAATGGGATATGTGTGATTTATTTATATTTTATCCTAACTTTGGATTAAAATAGAAAATTGCATCCCAACAAATGTTTTTTTCGCTTATGGTTAAAAGGTTCATAATTTTCTACCATTCGATCCTCCTATTCTGCAGATCGACGACACATATTAATTTTCGCCACCCCCCCCCCCCCTCTCCAATCTCACTTTATCGTCGGCGAGGGGTTCAAAAAATCGATTTTCCCCGCTAGGTCCCACGATCACGTGGCCTCCCCTCTGAATTTTGCACCCCCCTTCCTAAATAACTAAACGCTCACTACCCCCTCCGAAAACTGCTCCCCCCTTGCTCCATTAACATTGTCCCTACCCAACACCTCCGCCACTACCATTACGCCACATTTCCAAGCCATTTCCAGTCAAATCATTTCCCAAGGCTGTCTGTTGGGAATTTAATTAGCACTGGATAACCGTTAATCCAATGGACCCACACCAATTCCAATGGAAACCATGCATTTGTTATATAACCCCTGTAACTAATCCTCTTTTGAAATTTTCTGTTACATTTCCTCTGTAACTTAAATTATTCACAAGTTTTCAGTGCGCCCAACATATTTATCAACTGATCAATTTGTGATCAAGTGTCAGTGTCTTTCCTCCCTCCTCCAAATCAATTAGACACCTACAACTCATTCTCGATAAAATTTTCCTACCATACCAATTAAATTGTTCGATAATAATCATGCCTCCTAAGAAGAAGAATAAGGAGGATCCTCTAAACCCTTTAGTTCATCCTCCCATAGATTTAGATAATATTCCATTAGCTGATAGGAATTACAAGATAAGTGAGACAAAGTACGAGTTTGAATTGTTTGAACTTTATTGTTGGTTGGAGGACAAATATGTTGACAAAAAATATGAAATTGGGCTCTAGGAGTCCATTCCCCCACACTACATCTTCCCTTTCACCTTCCATGCCCCCAAATTAATCAGAAAATGCCAAGCATGCTAGATTCCCAATCAAAGAGCCATTATAGCCCCTACTGCTGAAATCCTTGTCACCATCACTCGCCAATCAATAAACTAGATGATGCAAGCTCCCTTTGTGGAAAAAAACACACCTTTTTCCTTAGAAGTTCTTACTTAACTTTATCAAAACTTGATTTTGCCAAAGAGCCAAGACTTTTGACATATTTTTACCAGAAAATACCCAATTTCCAAAGAAACATCCTCCATAACCTTCCTTCGTCTTCCATGATCGAGTTAAATATGCTTTGGCCAAGTGCCAACATGTAAAATATGCTCAGAAATATCCCTCACTGATCTCCCAAAGAAAGGGATTCTCCATCCTATGAAAATCAAGCTCTGAAAGTGGTGTTGTCGACCTTCCACTACAACACCCTGCAACACAATGTTATACTCTGCAGAAATAATGTTGTAGCTGAAGGAGGATGCTTGGCCTCAAGCCTGAATGTGGAAAAATGAAGTACAATACTTCTCCAAGAGGCCTCTCAAGGTAGGAGAAGGGATTCTTAAACAAGAATGCCTTGTGCTAAACAACACTGTAGCTCTGTTAAATAGCAAGAGAATGCAAAATAGTCATGCAGACCATAAAATCAATAATCATCAAGCTAACCTAAAATGGCTACCATCCTCTTCCTTATAAACTATGTGAGTCTCCTCACCTTGGGTCCCACCCATTAGGGTTTCCAACATCACATGATCAATCTCCCTCCAAAAATGTGTTGTATCTCTATCAAGGCCACTACTCCAAAACCACACTATTTTATTTGGTCAAAGTTGACCTCTTCTACCTGCTTCACCCCTTCTCACACCCAAGTGTCTTCAAGCTAGCTCTCATATGTTTGTTTAAACTAATCTTTGTTCATATTGAGCTATTTTTATTGATGATCCACTCTTCTCCATGAATGTTGTTGACTTAGTCAAACTTGACTTTGTCCACATCCAATTGCCCGTGTTCACACATGATGGTGTCAAATATAGCTACTAGTATGATCCCCTTTCACAATAAGAGGGTTTTTATGCTAATTCAAGTTAAGTATGGGTTTCTTCCCCCATTTATTCATCTACTAGGTGAAAAAATCAAAAATCAATATTCCTACTAGCTGCATGCTAATGTAGGAATATTACAATCCTCCCAAATGTTGCTTGTCCTCAAGCAACTGCAAAGATATAACTGAAGAGCTTCCTCTCCTCCTCCTGTAGCATCCTCATGTGATGAACTCCTCCAAGGAATATGATGTTGTCTCAACAATGAATCTCCATAGTGCCCCTCCCAAGCATGCAAGCTAGCATTCGGCGAGCATCCCAAATAGCCATCATCATGAAAAGGTGAAATACTAAAGGAGGCAACAATGTACTGTCTAGAGGTCCTCTCAAGGCATGGAATCTGAAATGTTTTGGGAACTATCATTCCCATGTAAAACCTCCATCCCCAAGCTATCATAGATACAAGATGAGTCACCCTCCAACATGGCAACTCATGAAAGATCTCCTCCACCTTTGGCTCCTGCAATGAAGGTGGGTTGAATAATTGAACATGGTAGACATAATGGCCTACCCCACACTGTCTTCCTCTCCACTTATGATAAGTGTAGAGCATATGATGATCTTGGGCTGCAATAAGGTTTCCCTCAATGAGTCATGTTGGCCCAAAACATCCCATTCAAAATGAATGACACATCATCACCATTTCACATCCAAATCAGAAAAATGTTGAAGGTTATCTATAATTTTGGATGGTACCAATGGTTTCTCAAGTGGATACAGCGCAGTCTTCCCAACTACTTCTTTAGATAATCATGTGGCAAGTGGTCTTTCAACAAGATAACAGTTATGCATGTTTTCACATCTACCATGAGGTGGTAAATAGCATTATATATCAGTTGAGTACAATGAGAATGAAAACGCACTTGTCCAGGGTCATGTAGAGAAGGGTTGTCTCCATCATAGATGTTGGTTCTATAATGATTGTGAAGCCCATATACAATCTTTCCCTCTTGTGGAGCAATGCACTGTACATACATGGTGAGAAGGTGTACATAGTCAATGAAATAATCAATAAGTACATAAATATATTTATTACCACGCATAATGAGTAATCTGAAAGTGAGGTCCATGGATGAGTCCTCCCATGAGAATATTCTCATAAAAATTTGCAACAAGAGAGGATGCATGCTCCCCTTGGAACACTCCATCAATAGAAATATACTCCCAAGTGACAGCACTGTTGGCCCTAGTGATATGGCTCTTGCCACTCCATGATTCCCTTCCTTGACATTCCACATGTCAAAGCCATCCACTCTCATGCTGCTATGTGGGGAAATCTTCTTCCTATGTGGAAGCCCCTCCTTATCCTTCAATGTTGAAGGGTAGCCTCTTTGTGCCTTGAATTTGCCATACATTCCTCCAAAAATATCATGATGAATATGGAGGAATTTCTACCCATACTCTCCCAAAAGTAACCATAGCAACAAGAATTCGTGATGCCTCCTTGCATTATCATGATGCAAGTCATGGAGCAACAACACAATAATGGACATGTGAAATGCCTCATCAACAAAATACGAATAAGCTCCCTTATGCCACATCATGTGAGAGTTATCCTTCCTCCCAAACCCAAGTACATACATGAGATACATCCCAAATCGAAATATATGTAAATACATGAGACATACCTCAAATAAGAGTAAATATATGGATATAATATTTAACATGTGATGTCCAAACTCTCTTCTTAAAAACCAAAGCAACCATGCCTTCTTCTTATGCATTCTATCATTGAGACATAAGGCATGAGACAAGAGAATATGAATATTTGGGTAGTAACCATACTCACCCAAGAGAAGCCAGCGCAACCATGCTTCTTGTTGGTTTGTATCATAGATCTTCAAGTGGTTTGGAAACCCCTTACTCCACACTGTCATCCACTCATCCAAATGTGTGTGATAGATCTCATTTTGCAAATACTTGGCATCCTCTCATTGTAGGACACCAATCTCCTAAAAAATTTGAAGAACTTTTCACTTCATGAAATGTTGAAGTGCACCTCCAATGATATCTCTTAATGAGACCTTCCTCTCATTCATGGCCTTCCAATACCAATGGGGTTTTGGATCTGATATAGGTATAAGTCTCTCTTTTAGATGTGGCATGCTCATTGAGAAAGTGTCATCTAGAAAGGAGAAAATGTTTCTCATCTCAAGATGTCTACCCTCTGTCATTTCTTCCTCCATTGCTTTTTGAATGAAGCTGCCATTTGAATGCTCCATTGAGGAATGGGTCCCCTTTTTTCACTACTGGTCTTGGACAATGTAGTGCAATTATGTTGCTCTAGATTAGAAGTATGTGTTGATCCTGGGTCATGCAAAAGTAGATTTCCACAATCCTATAAAATATTTGGTGCAATAATAGAAAGTGGAAATTCATCATACCTTGATGGGATTTGGGAACACCTTGTATTGCTGTAAGAGTTCCTTCTTCTACTGTGTTGGCTTCCCAAATTGCTGAAGATGAAGGCTGCTCCTCCATAGTTGTTCCAGTGCTGGTACATGCCTCTTCCAATGGTGTTGAGGGCTTCTCCTCCTCTGATTTCTCTTTTCCAAATTTCATGATCAACCTTTGAGAAAACTTAGCAAGAGTAGACACTCTTGCATGGCTCAAATGACTGAACCACCAAGTATTTTCTTCACCTTCAAGGTGCAACGCTGCAATTTCTACAACCTCTCTTTCTACCACTGGATGTAGTAGGAATAATTATTCTAGCTTCATTACCCAAGCATTTGCTACACATGTGAGTGATCCATCAAAAGTGGACAACAGAAATCTATTGCCTCTCATCATCCCATGGTTGTAGGGTCTCCTTTCTTCTTCCAGTTGAATGAACTGTGGTAAAGATAGAGTCTCCTTGAAGGCTCTAGGTTTAGCTTTGTAGTCAGCAAGGTATTAGATTCCAAGTGTTCTTCATGCTTATTTTCTTCTCCTATTCGAGAATAGGAAGTGCATGGCCCTTCCTCTTCTTGAAACCCTCTAGGAGTTTTATTGCATTTCTTCTCCTTCATCTACTTAACCTCCTAGGAGAGGTTATTTCTAGATCTAAAAAGTGATGAGATCAGGCTCATTCCCTCCATAATTCTAATCTTGCTTCTTCTCTTTGTCTTCTTATAGCATAATGGCTGAAACTCACAGGCTGAGCCAAGATTATGCTTTGATACCACTGTAATATCCCAAAATGGGAATGTAGCAATGCATGAACACAATAGCAAGGTAAATCAGCTTATAAGGTGTGAAAGGAACACCTAGCCATCAAATGAATGTTCAGCAGAAAGAATATGTCCCATTAACTCATTCCAAAGTGAGGAAATGAAGAAATATAGGGCATAAAAACATGATTTACAGAGAATTACGCTATAACTATGAGAAATGGGACTTGGATCCCTTATTTCATACTATATAAATCTCACATACAGAATTGGAGCAAAAACAAATCTCTCTATCCATGCTAAACAGATCTCCCCAAGCCAATACAACTAAAAAATTCCCAAACCCCATGACTTATGCTAACAGAAAAGCTTGAAGAATATGAAAATGCTATTTTAATGAGGGTTTATGCAAAAATTTACAAGAAATACGAGATTTGGAGATTGCAATAATTCAATGGCTGAGAAAAATGGAGATCTCTTTATTTTTATATAATATAAGAATGACCCAACAAGGACTCCATGAAAGTACAAGTATAAAATACCATATCTGCAGATCTAGATCTGAAATATCATAGTTATACTACAGCTCTATATATATGTACCTGAATAATACAAGGAGTAGAAGAATATGCTTATATAATACTTCCAGGAGAAGGGTTGGCCCTTTCCCTAAGGAACAAGCTCAAGATCAAGGGTCTTGACCCCGAAACTGCAATACTCAAAAAAATGACGTAGTTCCTGCAAGGGAATGCATTGTAGGAGATGGAGAATTCTTTGGCCAAGTGCCAATATGTAATATATGCTCAAAAATCTCCCTCACTGATCTCCCAAAGAAAGGGATGCTCCCTCCTCTAAAAATCAAGCTTCGGAAGTGGTGTTGTGGACCTTCCACTGCAACACCCTACAACACAATGTTATACTTTGTAGAAATAATGTTGTAGCTGAAGGAGGATGCCTGGCCTCAAGTCTGAATTTGGAAAAATGAAGTACAATAATCCTCCAAGAGCCCTCTCAAGGTATGAGAAGGGATTCCTAAACAGGAATTCCTTGTGCTAAACAACACTACAACTTTGCTAAATAGCAAGAGAATGCAAAATAGTCATGGAGACCATAAAAAAAATAATCATCAAGATAACCTCAAATGGCTGCCATCCTCTTCCTTATAAACTATGTGAGTTTCCTCACCTTGGGTCCCACCCATTAGGGTTTCCAACATCACATGATCAATATCCTTCCAAAACTGTGTTGTATCTCTATGAAGGCCACTCCTCCAAAACCACGTTGTTTGATTTGGTCAAAGTTGACCTCTTCTACCTGTTTCACCCCTTTTCACACCCAAGTTTCTTCAAGCTATCTCTCATATTTTTGTTTAAACTGATCTTTGTTCATATTGAGTTATTTGCATTGATGATCCACTCTTCTCCATGAATGTTGTTGACTTGGTCAAACTTGACTTTGTCCACATCCAATTTCCCTTGTTCACACATGATGGTGTCAAATCCAGCTACTAGTATGATCCCCTTTCACACCAAGAGGGTTTTATGATAATTCAAGTTAAGTATGGGTTTCTTCCCCCATTTATTCATCTACTAGGTGAAAAAATAAAAAATCAATATTCCTACTAGCTGCATGCTAATGTAGGAATATTACAGGGTTTTTGAGGCTAATCTTGCAAAGGCTCAACTAGATCAAGCCCTAACTCCTTATACCCCGACCTCGTTTGGGACATGCAAAGAACGATCGAGAAAGAGAAAACTGCTCTGATACCATTGATCCAAATTTATGCAGGAACAAAATGAAACAAATAATTACACATAAATGTAGAGATGTAGCAAAAATAAAACTTTATTTCATTAATAAAAAATAACTAAAGTATGTGTCAGGGTCCTATAATTTATAGGATCTAAAGGTGATTGAGTATTTTGTCTCAGTAATCTCATATTGTAAAAAAATTTCAATCTCCAAATGATTTCCAAAAATATATATATAAAAGAAAATGAAAAGAGGATATATATAAAAAAAATGAATAGAGAGAAAAAGTAGAAAAGAAAGAAACATTCGAAAAAAGAATAAAATGAAATCAGAACTGCACAAAAGAAAATAACACTGAAAGTGCTGCAAATTCAAATGCTACTACTAATAGATAGTTTTCTTTCTGTAAAAAAAAAAAGGTTGTGTGCATATTTTTAAAAATTCTCCAACGGCAAGTTATTTGTTTAACCATACAACTCAATCATGGTTAAATATGCTTAAATTTCCATAAATTAGATTAGAGAATAAATATTTTCCAAAAAGTCTAATCTTGGTAGATCAATAGTTAGGTAGAAAATGCATTGGTTCAACTTTTTAATCTGAATCAATAGGATAAATAAGTGATAGGATTGAATAGATTTTAAATTTTCATTAAAAAAAAAGAAATATGGGTTTGCTAGTCTAAATGCACCCCTAGAAGAAGAAATAAAAATGTTATCTTAGGAAAAAAAAAAGTTTTAAAGGGTACGTAGAAGTACTTTATTTGGAAAAAGATTGAAAATTCCTTTATCCTAAGTTTTGATCTTCATTATGCAATCGGGCGCAAAATGGGATATGTGTGATTTATTTATATTTTATCCTAACTTTGGATTAAAATAGAAAACTACATCCCAACAAATTTTTTTCTTTTCGATTATGGTTAAAAAGTTCATAATTTTCCACCATACGATCCTCCTGTTCTGCAGATCGACGACACATATTAATTTTCGTCCCCCACCCCCCCCCCCCCCACCCTTTCCATCCTCACTTTAGCATTGGCAGGGGGTTCAAAAAATCGATTTTCCCCGCTGGGTCCCATGACCACGTGGCCTCCCCTCTAAATTTTTCACCTCCCTGCCTAAACAGCTAAACGCTCACTACCCCCACCGAAAACTGCTCCCCCCTCTCTCCATTAAAATTTTCCTTACCTGACACCTCTGCCACTACCATTACGCCAGGTTTCTGAGCCATTTCCAATCAAATCATTTCCCAGGGTTGTCTTTTGGGCATTTAATTAGCACTGGATAATCGTTAATCCAATGGACCCACACCAATTCCAATAGAAACCATGCATTTGTTATATAACCCCTGTAACTAATCCTCTTTTGACCTTTAATGTTACATTTCCTCTGCAAATTGAATTATTCACAAGTTTTCAGTGCACCCAAAATTGTTATTAGCTAATCAATTTGTGATCAAGTGTCAGTGTCTTGCCTCCCTCCTCCAAATCAATTAGACACCTACAACTCATTCCCGATAAAATTTTCCTACCATACCAATTAAATTGTTCGGTAATAATCATGCCTCCTCAGAAGAAGAGTCAGGAGGATCCTCTAAACCCTTTAGTTCATCCTCCCATATATTTATATCATATTCCATTAGCTGATAGGGATTACAAGATAAGTGAGACAAAGTATGAGTTTGAATTTTTTGAACTTTATTGTTGGTTGGAGGACAGATATGTTGAAACAAAAGATGAAGTTCGGCTTTGGGAGTCCATTCCCCCACACTACATCTTCCCTTGCACCTTCCATGCCCCCAAATTAATCAAAAAATGCCAAGCATGCTAGATTCCCAATCAAAGAGCCATTATAGCCCCTACTACTGAAATCCTTGTCACCATCACTGGCCAATTAATAAACCAGATGATGCAAGCTCCCTCTGTGGAAAACAACACACCTTTTCCCTTAGAATCCTTTACTTAACTTTATCAAAACTTGATTTTGCCAAAAGAGCCAATATTTTTGACATATTTTTATCAAAAAATACACAATTTCCAAAGAAAAATCCTCCATAACCTTCCTCCATCTTCCATGATCGAGTTAAATAAATCATAACTATAATTTCATACATCCTTGTTTATTATTCTAATCAGTGGGTAGATGAACCAATTTTAGGCTTTCTTTCCATCTTTTCCACATATAGAAAAACATCCATTATATTCAATTTTAGCCAATTCTTGGTTGATAACATCCATTCATAATCTAGATGAAGAGGGAAACTAGCAATCAGTGATCTTTTGGACATCCCTAGTGATGAAAGAGCAACAATAATTTTCTTACAAGTAATTCATTGAACAATTTCTTCACCTAGCCATGAGTGTCCTAAATAGTTAGAAAAACCCAGGATAAGTGAAGACATCAAGAGACTTCCACACTTGACAAATCAAGAAAAGACAGGAGACTGGTACTTGTACCAAAATTACACCGATATCATAGTCTGTGGATGTGAGTTAGCACCTTATAAACTCCCAAAATACCTCCCCATGAGAATTTTTTCTCTCAAATACATCAGAAAGATGTTGAACTTAGATGAAATACATTTTGTATCAGCTAAGAATAAATCCCAGTTTAGAATCAAGACACAGAGGGTATCTTTCACTTGTAATAGCAGGTTAGCAGGAGAAGAGGCCAACAAAATTATGAAGGAAATTAAATTCAACCCGAGTTTCACCTCGTCCTATGACCCTCTAGGTATCATTTCCAAGTTGAGAGTAGAAAACAAAACTACTTCTTATATTCATACCCAGAGGACTGAGATACATAGATATATGAACCAATAAGTATGGGCATAAAATACATTACAAGAAGCTGAGGAGTAGCTTGTATCTACATCAACATCACAAACTCTTGTTCCACAGGAGAAAGTAGTTAAAAGACAAAGGGAAGAAGGGTCACATTCAGTGATTGAGAGTGCAAGAAAATAGTTTAAAATCATGTACATGAAGCGAACGAAGTTAAATACAAAGGTAGACATAGAAAATAATTCAAAGCGAGAAGTAGCCATGGTGATAAAAGAAATGCCATCTTCCTCTCAAGTAGGTGGCCAATTTACTACATCTCATAGTACATCTTCAATATCCCATGACCAGTAAGAAACTGTCCAAACAACTAAAGTTGTCCAAGGAGAGAAGGAGAAGACAATGTTTGATAGACTCGGGGAAATAAAGCTTAAGAATGAGATTCTTAAGGACAATACTTATGCCCAATTCTAGAAGTAGACTTCCAACTCTCAAAGCAGGTTACTATCAACGTTTGATTCGGAGAAGGGAACAATGCAAAGGGCCTTCCTTAAAGCCCAAATCCCACATCCAAAATCAACATATGATAACAAGAAGACATCATTCGAGTTTGAAATAAAGGATATTCATCCCATTGATGATCTAAAAGGATTGTATTAGTTTTTCTATGCTAAGTGTCTTTTCAATTATAAAACATGTGCATACTTGTCTCTTGAGTTTGATTAAGGATTGAGGAATTTAACCATGAAATATAGATTATTTTAGTGAATTAGAAGCTTGAAACAAGCACAAATAACACTGAAAAACTGTGTATAATAGAGAAATAAAACACCACATAAAATTTACACAGCAAGCATGATGAAGCAGTTCACCCCTCCTGGGATACATCCACTGGTCCAGCTCCTAATGGCATGTCCATATTTCATTATGCTCAAAATTTTGCAAATATATGTAGTTGAACGCCTCTAATGGTTTTTTTCTCTACACCAATGGCTCCAGAATGTTCCAATTAGTCTAGAATGACTATTCATTCACTCAGGATGGGTGAAAGTGAGCCTCCAACTCATTTTCCCAATAACACCTAGAAAAGATTCTACTAATTGTGGAGAACTCTAGTTAACTGGAGTTATTTTAGTGCCATCCGCTAAATTTTAGGGGTGCTCTAAAACTCCGCCAGTGCTAACCATTGAAATTAAATGTTATGGTTGGGTGGCCACATGCAACCCCGAACCATGTAGTGATAGTTAATTTCAAAGTGAAACTCCAGGCTTTAACTATGGTAACGTTTTTTAAACCAAAGTTTGATGTCGCATTAACTGAAATTGTTGGATAAAATTAACTGTAACATGGAATGTGACAAGGTTTCGACATTAAAATTGTGATTAACCTGGGCAGTTAACGTTTTGGTGTTACATTTTTATGATGCAATGTGACCAACCTTCCACGGGACCATTGGTGGGTTGGCACCGCCATCAGTCCCAACCCCCAAACACATATGTATTAAAACTTAAATATAACCATTGGCTCATAGAGGTTAGGATCTAATGCAAAGTGCAGGTGGTGTGGTGTGTGGTTGTTCTGATGGAGGTCGCAGGGTCAAGCCCTGCAAACCTTCACAAAATTTTAATACACCTTCTCGGGGACAATTGGCGGCCTCTGGGCTGGCCACGTGTCACCCTCCCATTGGCTCTTAATAAAAAATGTACAACCCTTAAATAAATCATATAGCACCACTTGTCATCCACTGGTTGGCCCGAAGAAAAGGAATATTCTTCATAATATTCCTTTTTCCTAATTGTGCACCCTCCATGCCAACTGGGCATCCCAAACAAACCTCTTGCAAAAGTTGGCTATTTCGGAATTCGATTAGAATGCGATATATCCCTCATACGGCATCAGTTTTTTGAACCATTCATGGTTCCAGAATTAGGAAGACGAGATATACACAACCATCCTAGTTTTAACCCAATCATGTAACTTTCAATTTTCAGCAAAATTTATGAACTTCTGATCACAACTCCCCATTGGGAAGCTTTTGGACCCCAAAATATTTGATTACTTGTTCAATAGATGAGGGTACAAATCCCTCACTTTTCCAACCTCCATCCACTTTTCCTTGCTTGGATTACTGCCTTTGAACCCAACTCTAAGGTAGTCAACACTTCCCCTCCTGGATGCTCTTATCCTCCTGGAAAGAATTGTATCTTCCTTGAGCTCATCCAGAAATTCTGGCGAGAAATATTCAATAGAAGGCAGATGAACATCACTTCCTTGATCATCAATCAAAGGTGGCTCATACAAACATAAGTTTTCAACATTAACAACTGAATACATTTGCATATATGAAGGCAAGTCAAGCTGAAATGCATTGTTACCAACTTGCTTTATGATCTTGAATGGACCATAGCGAATGGGTTTGAGCTTTTTACCTTCCCCTTGCATCCTTTCTTTGCTAATGTGAAACCATACCTCATATCCTTCTCAAAACTTGTGATCAACTCTATGTTTTTCATGCCTCACCTTGTATTTTCTTTGACTTTTCTCAAGTTGTTCTTGAACTTGTTGATGTATAATTTGATTTTTCTCAATGAACTTTCGAGCCTTGTCAATGTCACTATGGCCATCTATTGCAACATCCTTTCTAAAGATGAAGTCTAATGGCGATTTTGGAAAATACCCAAAGCATACTTCAAAAGGTGATGTTTGATTTGAAGAGTGATTTTCTCGGTTGTAAGCATGTTGAATATAATGTAGTTGCTCATCCCACAACTTAGGATATTTGTAGCAATATCCTCTCAATAGATGCACAACGGCTCTATTCACCACCTCAGTTTTTCCATCAGTTTGCGGATGAAAAGCAATACTCTTTTTCAACTTTGTGTCCATCATACTCCAAATATTGGACCAAAAATTCCCAATGAACCTGGAATCCCTGTCACTAACAATAGGAGTTGGAAATCCATAATGAACCCATACATGTTGAAAATAAAGTTTAGCAATTTTTTCAGCAATAATGGTTTTCTTACATGTCATAAGTATACACATTTTACTAAATCTATCCACAACTACATAAAGATAATCATGTTGTTTTCTTGACATAGGTATACCTCCAACAAAGTCCATGGAGAAACTCTCCCATGGCCTTGATGGTACCGGTAGTGATGTGTACAACCCAAGATTCCTATTACTAGGCTTACTTGGTACACACATATAACAACCTGTTATAAAAAACGACACACTATCTACCATGTGAGGCCAATATAAATACCTCTATAGATGTGCCACTCTTTTGCTTACCCCAAAGTGTCTAGCAATAAGAGATGAATTAGCTTCTCTCATGAAACTTAGCCTCTCTCATTGTGGTATACGCAGCTTTCCCTAATGAAACAACAAATTGTTATGGATGTGATAATATTTTTCTTCAACTTGATTCCCTTCACTCAAACTAGCATACACATCTTGAAAATCTACATCATGTGCACATTATTCTGTGTAACTCTCATCTAAAATAGAATCATTTTTGAGTAAATTAGATGCACTAATGATTTCTCTTGAAAGCATATCAGCAACTTTATTGAAAAATCCTTTCTTGTTCCTTATAACCAAGTGAAATTGTTGAAGAAATCCGATCCACCTGAAATGTCTTGATTGCTGCAATTTTATTTGCGACTACAAGTACTGTAACGATTGGTGATCAGTATGCATAATCGTCTCTTTACCCATCAAGTAGTGTTTCAACTTCTTGATGCTTTGTATCAATGCTTATAATTATTTTTCATATGTAGGATAATTAGTTACAGCACCATTGAATGTTTCAGAATGAAAAGTGATAGGCTTACCATGCTGCAAAAGAATTGCGCCGATGGGATAATCACTAGCATCGGTGCTGCCTCGAGGGATCTCGACCCAGGTTCGGAGGTTAAGTTTTGCCAACAAACCCCTATAATACTAGCCCTTTTGGAAATGACCTGCTTACATAGGCCAAAGCCTCACCCGAAGCACTATGGGAGGGTTCTAGAACCAGGTTCCCGCACCCTGAGAGAGAGTAGGTAAATCAAGAAAATCTAAGGTCGCAGCATAACCAATTTACACAAAACAGATCTATTCGCAGGTTCGATAATCAGTATAGTCCACAGTTAACAAAGCTACTATCAGTCATAGATCTTAATCAGCACCTTCGCATCAGAAATATCACATGTAATATCATAAGCGCATGAAAAATAGATCATAGGAATACTTCATGAAAAATCTACAGCAACAACAGATAATCAACAGTAAGTGTAACAGATCCAACAATTTGCATCAACAGTAATACATTAAATCGGATAACGCAGAGATACTCTAATCATATTCACATATATTAACATCCAAAACCCAATAAAATCCAACATAGTCTGCGCGCACATCCAACATGGTTCGCACACAGCAGGACTAAGGATCTCCGTGCACACGGCCAGTAGGAGTCCTTACCCTAGCAACCCAAAGAGATCTAACAATTCGAAACTATCATCAATCTCTATTATTTCTTGCCTATGACTCAAAAAGGTTCATGTATTTATATCGATTTAGCCTACGCATCCAATGGTCCGAAAACCGTGGTTTGTGGACTCTTGGTCTAACCTTGACCCATTACAATGCATTAGGGGCTTTGACCCACCCCAAAACCCCTACGTTATACTAAATATTAAAAAAATATACAAAAATAGACAAAATGCACATCTTTTTAGGAGACCCTGTTCCAACAGTCCCCTAACACAATCTTGTGAATTGTCCCAAGTCACTGTGGTTTAGGTGAGCTGACCAGGGCCACCCCTTGCGGTGATTGCATATTGTAGGAAGAAGTGGGGGGTTTTACCCCAGCCCATTTTTCAGGCTTCCCTAACCCTTGCGCTTTCTCTTTACCTTTCTTTACTACTGGAGGTGGTGTGAAGATGACTGCTTCGGCTTCCGATTCGACCTCTACTACCTCCTCAGTTTCTGGCTCTGTTGAAGCTATCATCTGTGAGGGCTCATTAGGGTTGGTGGTTGTCATTCTAGCATGGAAAATGAATCCCAACCCCGGGTGGCTACTATCAGAGGGGGTAGGCTGTTCAAACATGAAAGAAGTACAGTATGCCCAAACTATCTTAAGGCATAATCCTACAGAGCACAAACAAGACAAAAGATACAGAACCCTTTTCTGACCTATCCTTCCCCTTTTATAACCATAGAGAGCCACTAATGGTCAGGTGAACCTTAATTGAAACTTATATCAGATAAATGGTAACAAATCTCCAAAAATCGCTTCATTAGATGCTGGTCGCTTGCTCCTTTTAGCTTTTTACCCGATTTTACTGTTCTAACAGCTATTTTTCGCACCTCATGTGGCCCCAGTGCACCCCTGCGCTCCTAGCACACCTGCTGCACTTTGAACAGACACTTGTGCCTCTTGCGCACCCCTTCGGTTTTCCAAATTTGTGGCCACTTCCTGCGCATACCCTGGTCATGCTCATATTCTTTGGTGGGCATATCCTGCCCTATACAGCTACTCTGACCATATAGTCATTTGATTCGATACGGCTTGAGTCGGCTACCATTGACATAGCCTAGGAGCATATCTCCGCACAGGGTAGCTAGCCTAATAGCTCTGCCATCAATGATTTCCTTAACTATGTATGGACCAAGCTAGTGCTGTCGGAATTTCCCTAGGTGTTTTGCAAACTGGCTATCATATAAGAGGAACAATTCACCCTCTATGAATGTCTTTTGGCGAATATTCCAATCATGCCATGCCTTATCATGGGCCTTTTGAACCTGTTGATGGAAATTAGAGATAAACCGATCTTCCTCCAAGGCCATAAGTTGCGCTAAACACTCCTCCATGATGTCAGGTTCTGCAATGTTCGTAAATGATGTGATACGCACACTAGGAACAATATAATCCATCGGCATAATGGCCTCCTTGCCATATACCATCCTGAATGGGGTCTTTCGTGTTTGCTTCTTTCAGGTCATCTGATAGTCCCTAAAAACCGATGGGATGTGCACGTCCCAATTGCTGCGATCAACATTGCAGACCTTAGTCAGTGCTTGATCCAAGTTTTTTTTAAAAGCTTCGACTGCTCCATTTTCCTATGGATGATACAGGCTGCTCTTCGCATGATGGATCTGGAACTCCTTATTCAAAGATTTTATTGTTTCATTGACAAAGTGCTTACCTCTATCGCTCATAAGGATCTTTGGACATCCAAATCTGGTCAAATATGAAGTGCGCAGCAGTATCTGCAATACAATCCTTCACTGCTTGTGCTTCGGTCCACCTGGTTACATAATCAGTGGCAGTAATTATGTAGCGCGCAGCTATCTTCTTCCCTGGTGGGTTGATTGGTCCCACAAAATCAATGGCCCATTTTTCAAAGGCTTTCAGAGCCATTTGCGGTTTTAAAGCCATTTGGTCTCTACGTGATGGCCTCCCTATCCACTGGCACGTATCACAAACTTTACAATAGTTGTGAGAGTCACTATGCAGGGTAGGCCACCATAGCCCAACCCGCAAGATCTTTTGTGTCGTTGCCTTGCCTTTGTAGTGACCTCCTGCTATGCCTTCGTGAGATTCTACCAAGATAGTGTTTCTTTCATGCTCCAGAACTTATCTGTGTAGCACTTCATCAGTGCCTAATTTATATAAATGACATACGATAATGGTAAAATCCGCCACCCAGGTAACCAACTCTTTCTTTTGTTGTACCGAATATTCCGCAGGTGCCATGCCTATAGTTAGGAACTGAATGATATCAGCGAAGTGCGCATCAACAACCTTAATGGTGAATAGTTGCGCATCGGGCAATCCTTCCTCCAAGTTAGCAGGTTCCTCGCCCATCTCAATTCGAGACAAGTGATCCAGCCCAACATTCAACTTTCCTAGCTTGACTATGATTTCAAAATTGTATTCCTAAAATAGCAACAACCATCAACAAATTCCCCCCCTCAACACGGGCTTATTCACTAGGTACTTTAAAGTCGAATGATTTGTAAACATTTTAAAGTGTCCTCCTAACAGATAGTGTCGATACTTCTATAGTGCATAGAACATGGCCAACCTTGACCTCTCTGTGGTGGCATAATTGTGTTTCGCATTCAAGAGTTTTCAACTAGAAAATGTGATTGGGTGATCAATGTCTCTGGCGCCAGGTTGCGTAAGGACCTCTCCCAGGGCAATCCCTGAAGCATCAACATGAACATGAAATACCTTTTTCCAATCGGGAAAAATAAGAATAGGTGCAGATACCATCTTATCCTTGAGTAGCTCAAAGCTCTTCTGGCACTTGTCATCCCAAAAGAATGAAACATCCTTCTTAAGCAGCTTTTCCAGAGGTGTTGTGATCAGTGCATATCCCTGAATGAATTTTTTGTGGTAGCCCATATGTCCAAGGATTGAACGCAGTTGTTTCTCAGTCGTAGGCACTATCAGATTGATGATAATTGCCACTTTTGTAGGGTCCACCATCAACCCTTGTTAGCAAACTATATGTCCGAGAAAGATTCTGAAGGGTACAAAGAAGATACATTTTTTTATATTTAGGGAAATCTGGTGTTTTCGGAAGGCATCCAACATCATGCACAGGTTCGAAACATGCGTCTTTACTAAGCCGAAGATAGTCTAATCATCGAAATACACTTCTAGAAATTTGTCAATGAATTCCTTGAAAACTACAACAACTACCCGCGAGAAGATAGCAGGGGCATTCTTGAGTCCAAACGGAATTACTGTATACTGGAAGGATACCCATTCAATAGAAAATGTAGTTTTGATACGATCTTCTGGTGCTATTTTGATCTGATGGTATCCTGGGAACCCATCACTAAATGACTACGCTTCCTGGCCTCCTACACTATCCAGGATCTCATCGGAGAATGGTGTTGGAAAGGGGTCATGTATGTAGGGGTCATTTAGCTTGCGTAAGTCCACACAGATTCATATTTCTCCCTTTCTTTTATTTTCGTGAACCACCATCGAACTTACCCAATCCAACTGCTTGACTGGCTCGATAATATCTGCAGTGAGGTTTTTATCGATTCCTTCCTTAACCTTCTGCTTATACTTAGGGTTCAGCTGATAAGGTCGCTGCTTTACAAGGTGCGCATCTGGTTTTAGCGTGATGCGCATAACACCTAGGTCCCCTATGATCCATTTGAGCTCTGAAAACTTGGTTGGGAATAAGTCTTGATATTCTATGAGCAATTTAGCAACTTTGATTATAGTGTCATCATCCCAGTAGTCCCTAATTTTACCCAACTTAGGCTTCTCTATCATGACAATGTTGAATTCTCACAGTTTCAGAGGCTTCGTCACATCCACAGTCTGCAATGGAGGTCCTGCAACTGCACACTCCCCGTCTGATTCTGGGATAGAGACATTGTGTGGATCCTTATCGCACTCTTCTATAGTTATATTGCGACAATTGAAAATATCCTTCATCTATGTTTCCCATGTGGGCATTTCGTATGCTGCGTAGGGGTTGGATTCACCAAATACAAAGGTATCAATATCCTGTAGAGCTTCATCAAGCACCTATGATCCTCCTATTAACCCGAATGTCCCAAAAAACTCAGCCTTTAAGGTTTCCCACTAGCGGGTGCATTGATGTAGCTCCACATCTAGGTACCATGCGGTTGGAATTGGTCCCAACGCATGAATAAACAAGTGAACCCATTCTTTTGTAGTATGATCACACCATTTCTCCATCTAGGCGAACAAATGTTCACACGGATCTCCTAGGCCAATAAATTTCTTGATGCGCATGTCAGCTAGAGGCTCATATCGTAGGACCATCATATCCCGACATTCCTCCCACTCCTGGAACACCCCTTTATTCGTGTCCCACCATCTTACAGGTGTTGTGCGTATGGCTAGATTAAGGGCCCATAACCTTCGTTCTTTGGGCACCTAAGCTTTGAATGTTCGCAAAAACTCTTTTATACTACCGAAACCATCAAAGTAGGGAAGTTCTCTTACCTCTGAAGATATGCAGCAGAATTCCCTTGTAATTCACAGGCAGCACAACGCAGAGACATCATGCAGTCGATTTTTCCAATTTTCCATTTCCTTGTCAAAGTCGGAGAAGCATTCGCTATATCTTTCCTAGAAAATCACACCATCGGCCATAGGATTGATCCAGTCTTGATCCCTCATAGTTAACTTATAGATGTGATCCACCTCTTCTTCCTCACGCACTGGCTCTGTATACCTCTCTCCTTCTGTGGGATCTAGGTACTATCACCTGTGTTCCTTCACTTTCAAACACTATGCTCCTCTTTTTTAAGTTGATAATACCACCCATATCTATGGCCCAGTCCAATCTAGCTAGGAGTTCCAGGTAAGGGTCTGACTCTTCTACAATCTGAGTGACTTCAAAGTCAACCCGGAGCTTAACTCTTATGATATCTACTATGATCTTTGATAGTCTTCCTAGCGGGATGATCTTCTGTTGGTTGGCCATGTGCAGCTGGATAGTGGACCATTCCAACTTAGGTTCTCCCATTCACTGACAAGTTTGTTTAGGTAATACGTTCGCATCTGATCTTAAGTCTATAATGACCTGATCCATCTCGTAATCATTGATCTGCATGTTCAACTACATCTCCCTACAAGTGTGTCTCTTGTGTTTATATAGTTTGTGCACATCCTCAATTTCCATAGCTGGGGTTTTTTTTCCTGCGTAGCTATTTATCAAGGCTTGGAGGTTTTCTTCGACCCGTTGGTTGCATAATAGCTTCATACATGGCTGTAGGAATGGTTTGACCTCATCATCTGCTTTGGGGTTCGCAGGGGCGTGAGGAGTAGGTGCCTCAACCTTAGCAAAATCTTAATGAGCTGCGACAAAGGTTTCCTTTTCTTTCTGTAAGTCCAAACCTTCTTGTTTAACAACTTCTTTATGGATGAGAGGCTTCGCCTCAACCTTCTCTGCAACTCCTTTGGTGGCCATGCCATTGTGTGTTATAACATTAACACTTGGTCCTATGTCTCGAGGTTCCGCCTTGACCCTTTGTACATTATGCGTATGTGTCTGCTGCTTCTCCTACATCTTGGCTATCAAAATTGAGCAATCTTCAATCACATGATCCATCTGTCTACAGTATCTCCAAGATTTTCTCGCAGGGTTCGTGCAATCCCTTGCAAAGTTCCCTACTTCTCCACAGTTATATCAAATCAGTTTTCCTCTCCCCCTACCTTTGCTTCCACCTAGGCCCCTTCCCCTACCCCTAACTGGGGAGCCACCTATGCCCAAAGGGGATCTTGGCGAAGATGGATCCGATTATACCCTATATATATTTCCATAATATACCATCAGATCATACGTCCAACATTTATGTTCATCATGGCCTACAAATCTACAGATCTTGCACCATTTTTTCTTTATTTCTAGGATATATGTGGCAAGCCAGGGGCAGTGGTTGGTATCGTGCAGCTCGGCAACGTGACAATCATCGCACCACAGCACTGGCCCACTTGGTCCTGCAGCATCCCTAGGATGCAACAGACTGGGTCCCCTGGCCTGTATGTAGTTTGCTAGCAGAGGAAAATTATCCTTGGTGTGGCCATTCACCCTACATCGTATGCACCACCTTTTAAGGCTATCCTCTGTTCCTCGCTCATTCCCTAGATTCTGGATCTCCATGTGCATTGCTTCTAGCTGACCTTGTATTTGCTACACTCCTAACTAGGTATCATCTCTTGGTGCAGCTTCTAGCTTCATCTCAATTTCCAAGGCCTTTTCCTGTGATTCAATGGCTTGATGTCCCATTCGCACGCGTGGGTGGGGTAGAAACATAGCAATGAACCACTCTGTGTGCTACTTGTCATCGTTCAGAAATCTTCCTTCTCTAATTACCTTACCATTGGTTAGCCTCCCATACGGACTCGGACAGTCCTCGCTTGAAATCCTTTAGATCATTCACTATCTGTGAGTGGGACTTGGGCTTCTTGAACTATTGTTGCAAATAATTCTCAACCTCTTCAATGGTTTCATTCACATGCTGGTTGATGTATCCCATATACCAATCCAAGGCCCTTCCTTCAAAGGCAAGGGATAACTACGCCCTTTTTACCACATCACTAGCTATGTTCTACGCAGTCCATACCAATCTTGCGAAAAACCAGAACCGATCCATATCTTCATCTCCTACGCCCTTGAAAGTGGGTAGCTTCATGTGCGAGGCCATGTCGTCTTCCGATGGTGGAGGAGATGATTTCTTACCCCTATGAGGGTTCGACAATGGCGTAGACGGAGAGCTATGCATAGCAGAATTTCTTACTATATTGTAGACAGATCGATCTCCTTCCTGATTGGTTTTGTAGTATTTACCACTTCACGTTGCACCCTCTCTTTGATCGGAGCTCATTCACTCCATGTGACTACACATGATGCTTTTTTTGCACAACAAGATCTTAATTAGTAATGGCAGAGTTTTTAGAAACTTACCTTGGAACCCCTTGAACAATCTTTGTTTCGCCTTAAAGTAGGACAAAAATTGATCAATTGAAAATTCTGTCATGAACACTCCTATCACACTATCCACCCAATGATCTACCATGTGAGTGATGGTGTTATCAGTCTTCTCTAACTGCTGAATCAGCTCTGGGGTCCACTGTGTGACCCGTTCATCCTTCCAACACTTCTGTAAATCTATGAGCCTTGCAAGCCACTCCCGAAGCTTGGTTTCAAATGTCACAAAGAAAAATTCGTATATCTCTGTGAAAATGTACTTATTCTTCCACTTTTCTGCTGTCAATCTTGTGCTGCGATTCTCTTTTATCGTAAATTCCTGAATTTGTTTTTCGATCCACTCCTCAATTTATTTCTTCTTAGGTTTCCAATATTATCTTGGCATTACTCAATATCTCTCTCAAAATTCTCCCGGTCCCTGCAATGGAACCATTTGTTGGCTCGAGGGATCCTGACCCAGGTTCAGAGGTTAAGGTTTTCCAACAAACCCTTATACTCCTAGCCCTTTCGGCAGTGACCTGCTTATGTAGGCCAAAGTCTCACCCGAAGCAGTATGGGAGGGTGCTGGAACCAAGTTTCCACACCCTGAGAGAGAGTAGGTAAATTAAGTAGATATAAGTCCGCAACCTAACTGGTTTACACAAAAAATATCTATTCGCAGGTTCGCTAATCAGTATAGTCCATAGTTAACAGAGCTACTATTAGTCATAGATCTTAATCAGCACCTTCGCATTAGAAATATCACATGTAATATCAAAAGCGCATGAACAATAGATTAGAGGAATACTTCAAGACAGATCCGCAGCAACAAAAAATAATCAACAGTAAGTGTAACCAATCCAACAGTTCGCATCAACAGTAATACATTAACTCAGATAACGCAGACATACTCTAATCAGATTCACATATATTAACATCCAAAACCTAATACAATCCAACACAACCTGCGCACACAGCCAGCAGGGTCCTGTTGAGGCCTTATAATTCTGTGGCCAAAATATGGGGAAAAACCACTCGGTCCGAACCTTAAAGCAGCTCCTTTTCCATTTGGTATAGTGGTTCTGACTGGGGATAATGGGACCAGTTTCCCAATAAGGATGTATTATGAGGGTGTTTGTGAATATAACATGCAAATGGATAATTATTTTAATATATATACATCTATCTAAGTAATTAATCTAATATATACCTGGGGTGTTGTTCCTTTATGCGATCTAAAATGATATCCTTCAACTATTAGTAATATAGATAATTTAACAATCGAAAGAGATGAAAATTATGTAAAATGATTCTTCTAACAAGATAGTTTTCATAGAAGAATTGTGTAAAACATATCGCATTTTCCAGTGTGATTACATATTCAATAAGAAACCAGAGCTAAATATTAGAACAGAAATGCATGTAATATTTATATATGATAACATTTCAGATATATAATCCAATAAAAAAATAACTATCAATTTAAGAGATAAGATTTAACGCAAGTGAATAGAAGTACCATATGCATGAAGTTCTACTCTATAAATTGACATAAATGAATCTGTTCCTTCCCACTTTCAAGCGATTTAAAGAGTACAGTAGTGAAACATCATTTAAACAACTTTAATTGCTAAAAGATAACAGAATATGTTCCATTAATTCATCAATTCACTCACAAACTTACAGTAGTGCATTCTCTGCAAATGTTTTTGACAAATTTCTAGACCCTTCTCTAAATGCATCGAACGGTTTAAATACTAAAATAACTATAAACTAAAATTAAATTATTACAAAAATGTAGAGGAGGTTTCAAACAACCTTCCTCTAAAATCTTAACTTAAAACAACAATCTAGGAATTTTAACTAAAAATCTTGATTTTGGGAATCTTGCCCTTCTTTTTGAATGTGATCATGAAGTTGAAAAATATCTAACATTGCTTTGAGATGAGCTAGCTATGATATCCATGATCGAATCTGTCCCTTGAAAATAGCATTTGAGATTACTGACTGAGATATTTTTGCTGAATTTGTAAGAGACTGAAGAGTTTGATGTTGATGGTAAGGTTTTATAAGAAAATTCCAGTAATTTTCTTGATCAAACTTATTAACTTTTTTTATCATTTCCTCTTGTGTATATGCTCTCTGTCTCCACTTTATTTCTACTTCTCTTGTTCTCGAAAACACATCAGACGTGTTTTCCTCAAGAAGTTCGGTATTAAAAAATTGGTCACATATAAACTAAATAATCTCATTTGATTTATTGGACGTCTTGGTCGCTGCTTTCCCTTATTGATTAATTTGTGCTCCCCATTCTGCGAATAATAGTTCTTTGTGAAGCTTATCTATTTTTGGTAGATTAGCTTGCCTTCCTGTATCTGAAATTTGCCACTAAATGTGTTCTTTGATTTTCTTTTCAAGTCTTTCACATTCCAGTTTCTGAATTGGTATTTGCTGAATCATTATTTTAATGGAATCACAATAAGAATCAATCATGGAAGCTTGTTGACAAAACATTTCTTGTTCTTTCTTTAGCACGGTATTTACATCAAGTGCTTCTTTGATAAATTGTTCTAATTGTGGTTGAATCTGTAACTCAGCAATTGCTATTTCAAGATGTGCTTTCTTTTCATTAAGTTCTTTCTGATACTTCGATTTGAGGCTTTCAATATCTTCATGAAATTGGGATGTGCTTATTTTTATTTTCTTAATGGACTTGGCTTTCTCTTCATTCAAAAATTGTTCTAATTCTTTTAATCTAGCTTCCTTTTGTTTCAACAATACTCTAACCTCAGTAGCTTTATCAACATTAGCGGTAGCATATGACCTTGCATATTGTGATAATTTGGTTAGATGTTGAGTGGGATCATCTGAGGAATCTTTCCATAGTACATCAACTGATTCATTTGTTGGTTTTGGATTTGTTTCATTAATCCTTCTTCTTTTATTTCTTTTAACTACAGCCTTGTAACTGGGACTGTAGAAAATATCTAATCAGGGAATATCTTTAATCTATAGAACTATCTGATCTGTAGGGTAGGTCGGTATGATTTCTTTTTCATGCATTTCTAGAACTCTTTGTAGTGGTTTGACAATCTCAACTATTTTCTGTGAGGGTTCTGGTGTTTGGAAACTTGTTGCTTAATCAGTATTGGGATTTTCTTAATGAGTCTTTATTGCTTCGGAAAATTATTCGCATTCATTAATAAGATATTTTTAATATGATGACTTGGACTGATCTAGCATGCTATGACTACATAGAACTGTTTTGGAATTTGATTCTGTCCCATTATTTCTTGTTTCCTCCAGCATTTCTATCTCTTGAATAACTTGGTCAATTATCTTTTCTGAGTTTGATTTCTTAGATTCGGATTCATTTTCAAAGTGATCCGAATTATTAGACTACTGCTATGATTGACCTGATTCATCTTCAGATATATATTTCATTTCATCATCCAAACTAACAATTGGAGTATGTTTTTCATCTTCAATAGTCAACAAATTTAAAGGAACGTTTTCTAGTCTCTTGTTTCTATATGCTTTAAAAGCTTCAGCATCCTCTTGACTTAGTTGACTAGAAACATACTTGGTAATATCAGAGAAATTTTCCATGCCCTCAAAGAGATCATTGAATCCATATGCTTCCTTTAGAAAAGGCTTCATTTTAAGCTCTGAGATGTAACTTTTAATCACATCATTGGGATAATATAATCTTCCTGGCATAAATGAAAATTTTAATAACAGAATCTTGGGAACCTCTTTGTAATTATGGCCAATATTAGCCAGAGCAAAGGTGCCGCATTGTAGAGGGAAATTAGGCCAAATAGCCTTTTTACCATCCTTGAGCTTCTTCGTGACACCATTGACAAGCTAATAGGTTATTTCTTTTGCAAGTAATTTATCAGGAACATAGTAAGGTAAAACATGGGGAGAAGCATAACACCCAAATATTCTAATGTATGTAAATTTTTCTTTGGCAAACCATCTAGCTATTGGAAGAATATCTACATTGGCTTCTTCAGAAACCATAGGAACTATTTTGTTGAAAATCATCTGATGTATGGTGTTAGTCATCTATATTTTTCACTATCTGAAGATGACAAAGTAGTGTTCCTAGATTTATAGAAACAAAATTCATAAATATTGTGAGTTCTAGAAATCTCACGGCCTTCATTATTCTGAGATAAAAATTTCCTATTTTCATCTTCCTATCTAATCATGACTGGCCCACTACTCCCGAAATATCCATTAGGGGCTCAAGCCATTCATTTTTTAACCTAAATTGTCTCCTTGGCCCAAAAAACTCTATTTTTGCTTACCTACACAATTCCCCACCACCTCCTAAAAATGCCAAACAGAGTAGCTTTGTTGTGCCTCCTTTAGCAACTCTCAAAAACTGGGTGTCTCTGCAAAGCCTTTGGATATTCAAGTATGTGTGTTTCATCTTAAGCCCACAAATTCACAAATCTTGGCATGTATCCTGTCTTACACTTGTAAACCCTAAGCCTAGACCTCAGCCCAAAAGAGCCAAGTCCAAGAAGGCCTCCACTAGATCACCTAGGGTTTCACAAAATATTAGGATTGATTTGGTGCCCTACATATTTTTTTTTGAGATTGCAACAAGATGATGAGCTTAGTGGAAAGAAGTCGCCTTCACTAAGTGGGCCCGCAGGCTATTTTTGGCGCAAAGTCTATTTTTAGACTATGTCTATTTTTAGACATATGGATCATGTTCTATGAGTTGGAGGATGCTATTTGTGGATGGTTGGTCAAGTTGGAAAAATAGATGGACTTCTATTTTTAGACATATTGGGCGGAATCTATTTTTAGATTTCCAGTCTAAAAATAGATATGTCGAATATTATTAGCTCTTAATAATATTTGGACTATAAACATTATCTTATTCTCTTGGAGCACTTCAGTTAAGTGCACAGATGTGGCACAGGAGTTGAAAAAATGAATTACGCTATTCCTAAGGGTTAAGTGGAGCTATTGCATGGATACTTCAGTTAGAACTCATGTGAGAGAGTTTGGTGGAGTTGATTGAGGAGTTAATGGAGTTGTGTTCAGTTTAACTAATCTAAACATAGTTGAACTATTTGTATTTAGTCTAAATGATTAATACACTAGTGAGAGTGGTGTGAATTAATTATTAATTAATTCACTAATTATAACCTCATTAATCAACTAAAGAATACATCAGTTAACTTCAGTGCATGGACAGTTTCAATGGAGACCAGTGCAGAGATAGGTGAAAGAGTAGGTTAACTATCAGTTGTGACTATACTGTTGCATATTTGCAACAACCAGTGATTGGAGGAGCCCATGAGGATTGTGCAGTACAAGCTAGGTGGTCCAAGTTATTTAATGAGCCATCCTACAGCATTGATTATGCAATAGAGGCTGGCTATCAGGTAGCAGATATTGGAGCATGTGTTTTTCTAGGTCTAGCTTGATTAGTGTGTAGCAATTCGAGGTTGTACTGAGAGCTTGTGAGGAGCTTTGTAAAATGATTGTTACATGATCTCTATGACATATAATATACAGATAGTTGGGGTTTTTAGCTTTAATATTTCCCATGAAATATTGTGTTCATATGTGTGATTTTGTATGGTTTTAATGTGCGCATGCAATTGATTTTATTTCCGCATGTAATGATCAATGGTAGAAGATATTATGTATTGTGCATGAAGATAAAATAGTGTGTGATCAAGAGAATCTTGATGAATAATATATCAGTTATTAAAATTTTCTACATGGTATTAGAGCAATATTTATCATTGGAGCAATTGCAAAACATTGAAGTGGTTGAGTTTTGTGCTGGTGGAATTCTAATTTTCAGTAGTGTTTTCTTGGTGTCGAAGTTGAGATGTCTTTCAACGGATTGCGATTGGAGTATGCCCTTGAGGGCAGCTCAAATTATATTGCATGGAAGGACAGGATGGAGGTGGTGCTGGATGACAATGGGTTGAAGGAGTTCATAGATGCAGAAATTCCAAAACCTACTTCTAGTGATGATGCCGTACTTGATGCATGGCAAAAGAAGATAGCAAATTGTCGAAGGATTCTGTTGGAAGGTGTGAAGGATCACATAGTGTCCAGCCTTCATGGTAAGGCTTCTCCATTCTTGATGTGGAAAGCTTTGAAAGATTTATTTCAAAGCAAGAGCAACCAGAGGAAGTTGGTGCTCAAGGATAAACTTAGGAACATAAAAATGGAGAAAGGCGACAGTATTCCCAAGTACCTCACGAAGTTCATCCAATGTAGGGATGAGCTGGGAAGTGTGGGGGTGACTTTTGATTACGAGGAATTGGTGAGCTTGGCTCTCCTTAGGCTTCCAAATAGTTGGCATTCCTATCAGGACTTTGTCAATGGTCGGGAGAAATTGCCAGGATGGGAGCGACTTTGGTCAGATCTTGTGCAAGAGGAGATAAGGAGAAGTACCAGGGATAGATCTTCATCAAAGAACTCTGATGAAGAAAATTTCACTTTGGCTACCAAAGCAAAGAAGGGGAAGAGAAAGAATAATGCTTCTCAATCTGGTGCAAAAGGCAAGAAGCAAGACATGTCCAAGTTGAAGTGCTTTCACTGTCACCAACACGAACATTACGCCACTAGTTGTCCACAAAAGAAGAAAAATAAGAAGGATGTTGGATGTGCAGCTGGACAGGCCTTAGCCTCGCAGTTTGAGCTATATTTTTCGCTAATTGCATGCTTGGTCTCAAGTGTGATGGGTTTAGTGCGGTTTCTTGAAAATGGTGCATCTTTTCACATGACAAGAGATCGAGATTTGTTTACTGATCTGGATGAGAAAGATCTTGGAGTGCACATCGAGATGGGCGAAGATGGTAGATACAGTGCGACCGGTATCGGTAGCATTTCCTTTGAGAGGGAGTCTGGTAAACCCTTCGTATTGAATGAAGTGATGCATGTTCCAGGATTGAAGAAGAATCTGATCTATGTGGCGATGTTAGAAGACAAGGGATATGATGTTGTCTTTAGCGATGGAAAGGCTTTCCTGCGCAGTAAGGCAACTGGTGAGACCCGAAGGATAGGGGTTCGAGTTAAGAACCTTTATCAATGGCAGGTAGATGGCTGTGCAGTAATGGCAAGCAAGGCAGAAGGAGTGGTGAGTTGGGATGATGGTGAGTTGTGGCACTGGAGATTGGGCCACCTTCACCATGGAGCTTTGAAGATACTGTAGTAGATTTCTACTGGGCTTCCTATGGGTACTCTTGCACAGTCAAATCAGTGCAAGGGATGTACATTGGGAAAATTTTTGAAAGCCACCTTTCACGAGAAGGATAGTCGTGCCATGACGATCCTTGAGATAATTCACACAGACATGTGTGGACCTTTCTTAGTAGCTTCGACAGCAAAGCACAGGTACTATGTGATATTTGTTGATGATTTTTCTCAGAAGTGCTGGATCTTCTTCATGCAGAAGAAGAGCGAGACATACTCAAAGTTCTGTGAGTTCAAGGCACTAGTTGAGAAAGAATCGAGGAAGCAGGTGAAGGCTCTTAGGAGTGACAATGGTGGTGAATTCATCTCTGGTGAATTCAAGGACTTTTGCAGTGCAGAAGGAATTCGAAGAGAGCTCATAGCACCTCATAACCCATAACAGAATGGGGTTGCTGAGCGGAAGAACAGAACGATTGTGGGTGCTGCACGGGAGATGTTGCATGATCAGGGCCTTCCCATACACTTGTGGGCTGAGGCATGCAATACTGCAGTATATGTGCAGAACCATTGTCCTCACAGGACACTTGGCATGAGTACACCCGAGGAGGCGTTTTCTGGTTAGAAGCTTGATATTTCCCATTTGAGGATTTTTGGGTCACCTGTTTACATTCATGTGATGAAGGATGCCAGGAAGAAGCTGGAGCCGACTGCAGAGGTTTGGATATTTGTGGGGTACACTAATACACCCCACAACTATCGTGTGTATTTTCTAGACAGTCGCAAGACTGTTGTGCGACGGGATATCAAATTTCATGAGGAGAAAGCCATGAAGTGTTCACTTGAGAGGGAGCCACACTTGCATGCAGATGAGGAGCTATTAGTTCCTAAGGATGAGCTTCAGGATGTGGATCAACCACAAGAGGAAGTTCATGGAGTGGAAGAGACCACTCATGCAGTGCCAACCATCAGAGGGCAGAAGGGCACTATAGAAGCTGAGCGACTGGCTCAATATACACAGAAGGTTGTAGGAGCACCTACATCACAGCGCAGACAGAGATAGTCACCTGACTGGTATACTAGATACATGGCTCTTATGAGCAAGTGTATCATGACAGAGCCATCCTCTTTCGAGGAAGCTATGGAGGATCCGGCATGGGTAGATGCCATGGTGGAAGAGTATGATTCAATTGTCAAAAACAGTGCATGGGAGATTGTCTTGAGGCCGGAAGGGAAATTAGTGGTGGGTTTGAGATGGATCTACAAATTGAAGCAAGCAGCTGACGGGAGTGTGGAGAAGTACAAGGCAAGATTTTTTGCCCGAGGCCTTTCATAGATTGTGGGGATCGATTATGAGGATACCTTTGCACCTGTCACAAGGTATTCTTCCATACGGAAGATTCTTTCTCTCTCAGCGCAGATGGGGTGGCACATTCATCAGATGGATGTGAAAACTGTGTTCCTCAATGGAGTCATTGAGGAGGAGGTGTACATAGAGTAGCCAGAAGGTTTTGAGATCTTCAGGAGCTAGTCGCATGTGTGTAGGCTCAAGAGAGAATTTTATGGGTTGAAACAAGCACCTCGTGCTTGGTACACATGGATAGACAGTTATTTCACTGGACTTGGATTCTCCAAGAGTGAGGTGGATCCGAACCTATACCAGATTGTGGTGGAGGGTAAGTTGCTGATCATTGTACTTTATGTAGATGATTTGATTTTGTTAGGTGATGAACTGTTGATACACTCATGCAAGGATGATCTTACAAAGGAGTTTGAGATGGAGGACTTGGGCCTCCTTCATTATTTCCCGGGATTGGAAATTTGGCAGCGCAGTGATGGATTGTTTATTTCTCAAGGCAAGTATGCCTGAGAGATATTGGAGAAGTTCAACATGCATGGCTGTAAGCCTGTTGATACTCCTCTTCCTGGTGGATGGAGGAAGGAGGATGCTACTTCGGCGAAGGTAGTGGATGCCACTGTTTATCGATAGTTGGTGGGGTCGCTTATGTATCTGGTCAATACACAACCCAACATATGCTATGCTGTTAACCAGCTTTCACAAGCTATGGTTAAGCCTACCAAGCTCTACTGGAAGGCAGGCAAGCATGTATTGAGATATCTCAAAGGCACATCGGGATATGGATCATGGTACAGACAGGAGGATGAGTTGAGGCGGCATGGCTTCACGGATCGGTATCATCATATCAGAGATTGTGTGCAGCGGAAGGTCATGTTACTTTCATACATTCCTACGGAGGATCAGGATGCTGATATCTTGACGAAGGCGCTCACCAGGAGCAAATTCGAATACCACGGGGGCAGGATAGGGGTTGCAGATAATCCATATCTTGTTGAGAGGGAGTGTTGAGATTGAAACAAGATGATGAGCTTAGTGGAAAGGAGTCGTCTTCACTAAGTGGGCCCGCAGGCTATTTTTGGCGCAAAGTCTATTTTTAGACTATGTCTATTTTTAGACATATGGATCATGTTCTATGAGTTGCGGGATGCTATTTGTGGATGGTTGGTCAAGTCGGAAAAAATAGATGGACTTCTATTTTTAGACATACTGGGCGGAATCTATTTTTAGATTGCCGGTCTAAAAATAGATATGTCGAATATTATTAGCTCTTAATAATATTTAGACTCTAAACATTATCTTATTCTCTTGGAGAACTTTAGTTAAGTGCACAGATGTTGCACAGGAGCTGACAGAAGGAATTATGATATTCCTAAGGGTTATGTGGAGCTATTGCATGGATACTTCAGTTAGAACTCATGTGACAGAGTTTGGTGGAGTTGATTGAGGAAGTTAGTGGAGTTGTATTCAGTTTAACTAATCTAAACATAGTTGAGCTATTTGTATCTAGTTTAACTGATTGATACAATTAGTGGGAGTGGTGTGAATTAATTATTAATTAATTCACTAATTATAAACTCATTAATCAACTAAAGAATACATCAGTTAACTTCAGTGCATGGACAGTTTCAGTGGAGACCAGTGCAGAGATAGGTGAAAGAGCAGGTTAACTATCAGTTGTGACTATACTGTTGCATATTTGCAACAACCAGTGATTGTAGGAGCCCATGAGGATTGTGCAGTACAAGCCAAATGGTTCAAGTTATTTAATGAGCCATCCTATAGCATTGATTACGCAATAGAGGCTGGCTATCAGGTGGCAGATATTAGAGCATGTGTTTTGGTAGATCTAGCTTGATTAGTGTGTAGCAATTCGAGGTTGTGCTAAGAGCTTGTGAGGAGCTTTGTACAATGATTGTTACATGATCTCTATGAAATATAATATACATATAGTTGGGGTTTTCATCTTTAAGCTTTCCCATGAAATACTGTGTTCATATGTGTGATTTTTTATGGTTTTAATGTGTGCATGTAATTGATTTTATTTCCACATGTAATGATCAATGGTAGAAAATATTTTGTATTGTGTATGAAGATAAAATAGTGTGTGATTAGGAGAATCTTGATAAAAAATATATCAGTTATTCAAATTTTCTACATTTTTTCCTTCTTCTATGTAAATAAATACATTCAAAAGAAGGGGATAAGTCACTCTATCCTAGATTCACCAAAGATATTAGTCAAATAACTTTTATGCCTAAAGACATGACTCTTGCAAGGAGACAGTTGCTCTTTGGTCACATCTCTACAAAAGTAATCAAAAGGACATAAGGTTAGCAAAAGGCAAGCTAGTGGAGAAAAAAGTCTTCTTCATGAACAAGTAGAGAGGATGTCAAAGGGACCTCCAAAAGTAGCCTTTTGTTTTAGCACCTAAACATACGAAGGATAAACTACCACCTCCAAACCTTTCTGCAAAAATACCTTGAAGAGTAATCTGAAGCAGAGATGGAAAAGAAAGGAAGTACATTTGAAATTTTTCTTAAGGCCATTCTTTGATAAGAAGACACAACAAACTTAAGTAAAAGAGAAACACCATGATTTTATGGTAAATTAGTGAAAATAATGATCATCAAAAGGCCTGTGTTCAAGGAGAAAAGGGATGTTTTTGTTAGTCACAAAACAATGGTGGTAGGCAAGAAACCATCACGAAGGCCACCAAGGACAAAAGCAACTACAACTACCTTCAAATGCACATTAAAGTTTATTGCAAAGTGATGAGTAAGCTTTGAGAGACTACATAGGGTATACAAGGGATATCAGTTTAAAGGGAAAAGATGGCAAAAAATGGATAGTCTTGTTGTTTGTATAAAATGATGAAGGATCTAAAGACAAGTCTCTTTTCCTTTAATAATGGACAGAGATAGTCTTGATATCTTCAAAAAGATTGGTAAGATTAAAGATAAAATAGAGTTCCTGGGCCATTTCTGGGAAAATTCAGCAGGCGTTGTGCAAAATCCAGGCGCTACGCAAAGATAGAGTTGGCGCTATGCAAAGAGCCTTCCTCCCCATTTTTTTTTTCATGGCGTTGTGAAAAACTATCTTCTTTGCTGCGCAAAGTTCGTGCGCTAGGCAAACAACGCCCGACCCACCCAGAAACATGTGCAGAGTCTGTTTTGTGGCCCTGGTGTTGCGCAAACAGGTGTTTCGATGCCCAGGTGTTACGCAAACAAGTGCCCAACACACGGCACTACGCAAACAGGCGTTCAAACACTCGGCGCTTCCCAAATAGGCACTCAAATGCCCGGTGTTGCACAAACAAGCGTTCAGACACCTCGGCGCTACGCAAAAGGGCGTTCAGCCACCCAGGCGCTGCAAAAAATTCTGGGAGGTGCCAAAGAGGCCAAAATACCCCCAACTGCACAAAATCTTCTTCAAGGGTGCCTCCAAGTCTAAAACCAAAGTGGTAAGTGGTTTTTTTTTCTCTGTAATCCACAAGTCAAATTTACAAAAACTTGTTGTTTCAAATGGTTAAAATGATAACCTAGGAGGGTGAAACCCTAGGTCAAAGACAAGGACAAGTGACCCTTTGAAACTAAAATAAAAATAGTAGAAAGTGTGGGGAAGGAAATTAAGGCTGATTGCTACACTTGTGATTAGAAACCTTGAGTTGCAGGAAACACTCAAAAAGCCTCAAAAATCCCAAATTAGTGCCCTCCCCCCATCACCATGTCAGAGATGGAAAACAACAGTGATAGTCAAAGCAATAAAAGACCTCAAAAAACAAAGCATAGGGGAAGGAAATTCAAGAGGTTGGAACCCCAGAATACAGTGGCCATCACATCCTCTCCTAGGGTATTGTCATGCTTCCAAAACACAAGATGTTTTCAGTTCTGCGAGAGGATCAAACAGGTGAAGAGTAATCTTGAGCTCACAAGGCTCCTCATCCTTAATTTGTAAAAAAAATATTCAGACCTTGTAGGGATTAAATTTGAGATTTCAATAGTATCCATATCCGAGGCCACTGGTATCCCCTTAGTGGGTGAGAAATGGTTCAAAAATGGTAAGCTAGAAAGAGATTTGTTTTTTCCATTTCTCAAAAGGAGTTACAGACAGGGCAGCATCACTGTTTTTCCTTTTTCACATATCAAACACAGATATGCACCTTTTATGTTGGATATCATGAGGTATTTCACTTGTGAGGGGGGATACTCCAGGGTCTATACCTATCATATTAGACTCCTTATGCATTTTATATGGGTTAAGGCACTTGAACTACCCTATTATCTCTATAGGAGTATTGTGAAAATGAGTTCTGTTGTTCAAAGGAGGAATTTTCCCCAACAAATGTCTAGCTTGTTCCACCATTCCCTGATCAAGATGGTGGTTGAACATCAGCTCAAATAGCAAGGTGTACCTTGGGATGCTCATCCTCTTCAAACAAACATTCCCGCCTCATCTGCACAAGTACCCTCAACACAATCACACATCTCTTCCTCTCCTTCTCTTGATGCATCAAGTGAAACAGAAAGTGGACATCAAGAATCACATGGTGATCAGAGTGCGGAAGAAGAACTCAGTGAGGCCAACACAGAAATACATGAAGAAGAGGGAGAGGATATGGGAAGTGATGGGAAAAACAGTGATAGAACAGAAGGCAATGGACAAGATGAAGAAGACAGTTAGCATGATGTATAAGGTAGCCAAGGAAATGTCCATGACAGTCTTGACAGCTGTCAAGACTATCATGACATTAGTTAGTTTTCTGAGGATCAAGGAACTCAAAGTGATAATGTAGAAAATAAACAAGTGGAAGACCTCAGTAAAGAACAAATCCAAGAAGAGGGACAAAGCAATGATGAAAACATGTCCAAAACTTCCATCACCATCCCTCACATATGCACATACTTCGGAGGAAAAATAGATGTTTTTGCTGCCTCAAAAAGGCAAGGGGCCATCTCTTCTCAAGCCATAAAAGGAGTGGACAAAGGCAAGAAGAAGATAGAAGTAAATTAGCAGCAAGAAAAGGTAAGGAGGAGTAAGAGGCTAAATAAAAATATGCAAGGGCCTGAATTCATTGATCTAGGAAATGACCACTAAAATGTTGCTCCTAGAAAAAGATGCATAGATCAAAGAATGGGAGGAAGGATTTGAGAGAGCACAACATGTCATCCAGTGCTATAAAAATGAACACAAGTACTTCAAGAAGATCAAGAGAGGCCTTGCCCTCCAATAGAAGATGACCAAACATTATGCAAGGAAGAGTAGGCTTGCAAATGCCAAACTCAAAGAAGCCCTCCTTGAGATCAAAAACCTAAAAAGCCCAAAAGAGCATGACATCCTTGGAATTTTGGTTGAGGCTTCTCAATAACTATCTAGAGACATCTAAGGAGGATCCACACCAATTTTGGGGAAATTTGAAAGAGTTTTTGTTTTTTGTAAAATTTTGGCCTATTTTGCGCAGTGCCACTGGTGCTACGCAACAATTTGGGAATATTATGAAGAATAGCTTGAAATTTTTGGGTTTTTTATGACCTTCACATCTTCCACAAAAAAATTCAGAGGATTTGGAGCTGTTTTGACCCCTCAAAAGGTCAAAAAACACCTCAAAAAACACCTTTCTGCCCCTATTTTGGGCCTAGCGCTGCGCAAATGATAGGCTGGAAATTTTTTAATTTTTGACAAGGTTATAGGGACTGGATCAGGAAACCACAAGATTTTTTTTTAATTATACTCTTCAATCTTTCCAACGAGCTATCATGGAGCCAAATCCGACATCGGGAAGTGGTTCAAAAGCTAGTTGCAAAACAACCTATTTTCTACAAAAGTGGCGCTACGCAAACAGACTGACATAGGCCAAAAAGTCAACAAAAGACACTGATTAATGCAAAATTGGTTTTTAAATGTTTTTTTTGGGAAAATCACTATTTATTTGATTTGGGAGTTATGTTTTTATGTTTTATCTTATCTCTTATGTGTCTTGGACTTTGCATGGTCATTAAGCATATTTATGACATTTATGGCTAAATTAGGGTTTCTGGAAGCCTCTTAGGGTTTCCACCTCCTCATTTTCTCCATAAATAGAGCATGAGGCTCTTGTATATTTTGTTGGATGTTGATGACTTATGTTGAAGTAATACATAGTCCCTTGAAGCCTTTGATGATAAATTGATGTCTTGGAGCTTATGCATGATCTAATTCACTTGTTGATGGAGAAGGATTGTTTGCAGGATCCATAGGTCTGGTTGATGATGAATTTTTCTCTTGTTAATGTTTTCTAAGTTTCTCATATGTTTTCCATCCATCTATGCTGTAGTAGGACAAAAACTTTAGACTAAGATATGCTTGTTGATGGCACCTTAGATCTGTTTGTTTCCTTCACTGCCTAAATGCTTTCTTCTGCTTAAGATATGTTAGAGAATTCATCTTTTGCTCTCTAATAATTTTTTGGCTTTTCTATTTTCTTGAATGATTTAAATCAGTTAGTATCAATTATGATTTATGGCTAGCCCTACATATTGTTACCTCTAAATTACTCTGTTCTTGAAATCATCTTTTGAAGCATCTTTGCCTATAGTTTGTCAAAGAATTTTGTCTTAACCATGCTCTTTTCCTTACTTAGCTAAAATTGTCTCAAGGAACTCTCATAGCTATCACTTTGGATGCTAGGGTTTTTCTCTTCTTCTAAGGTTATAGTTACTTGTGCAACTTAAATGTTTTTCCTGCTCTTGATGATAAAATCCATGAAAGATTAAATAATTTTTTTCCTTTATATGTTTTATCTGAATGTTTTCTTGGTCGATTATCTTCTTTCATTCTGTAATCAAATGGATTATGTGTTGCTTAACCCTTTGACTCTCTTGCTATGCTCATAAATCTTCTAACTCCCTCAGTTTAACAAGTATATAAAGGATTATGTTTGCCCTTTATTAGCTTGTTGTTCTCAAGTTTAATGTCCATCTCATGATCCTTCACAACCTTAAAGATCCACCAACCAAGTTAAATTTCCCTGCAAATGCTCTTGAAACCATTGATGAACTCATTCATGACCTTGTTTGACTCCATTGCCCAATGACTTAACAATCTTCCTTGGTTTCTATCTAAATCTATCTGAGCATCATACCCAACCAAAAAAAATCAAAATACCCTGCACTTAACATCTAGCCTAAAACTAACCCTAATCAACAAACAAGTTCACATCTTTGCACCTACTAGAGAGATCCCTCTCCGAATCCAGGAAGGCTAGGTCCTAGGATTCCAAATCTTGGTTTGATGTTACCCTGTACCTTTGTATCTCAATCAATCTAGCAAATTACGGGGAGCTAACATAATGGCGATCATGGTGGGACTTAGTTCATAGTAGCTTGACAAACTCTTATAGACTCATATACATCCCTAGTTTGACTTAAAAACCAACCCATAACCAGAGTAGAAACTAATTACTTCACCATCCTAGCAAGATGATGACTTAGTTAGGGGATACTCATTAACCTTAAGGTTGCATAAAGAAACTAAAAACCCAAAAGTACTCCCTAGATTGATTAATTATCAAAAATTTGGTGGTGGACCATTGTATACATATCTTCAAAATTTCAAAAAATCCACCTGGCGACTCCACTAGCCTCCAGTAGGCCTTCCTCATCCCACTAGTCCCATAGGTTGTTCTAGGATTGTGTCAAATCATTCCAAAACATTTTTTAAGGCCTAGTTATACCTTGTGTGAACAAAGAGATCTTGCTTCATGAAGGATCTATAATAGATCACACCCAGACCCAAATCCTCCTACCGTAGTTGATAACCTAGAAAATATTTTGTGGCAAAATCCTAAAGCTGGAAACTCACCCACTGTTAGGACCATCCATAGAGAAATTTCTACACCAGAACACCTCACAGTTTCACAAGATCCTCAGTTCGACTTGCACCATACCAAGAACCTATTCAGGACCAAGTCACAAAGTAGGGTTGACCAAGCTGACTTTGAGTCCATAGATTTGCAGCAAAGCTCCAGTAGAGAAGTTTCTCCTTCCACTCCACCTGATTTTCAGCTTCTCCATCACTTCATCCCTTTTCATCTCAAATATACTCAGAATCAGTCTTTGGGTCCAAGTACCTCAGCTACACCCATCCATACCACCGGTGTGCAAACCACCTCACTCCATCCTCCTCCACCTCTCACAAATCCTCCCCTTGTAAATCAACCTTTTTTTCCTTTCCCTCCCATCATGGTAGCCTGTTATGCTCCACTAGCTCTACAACAACCACTATTACCTTTGCCAAATGACTATCAATCCAAAATCTCCCACTTCTTAGGGACTGAATCCATCACTTCTCAAAAACATGTAGATAGAATTAATGATGCTTTTGACTATATGGAGATAGAAGAAGAAACCATAAAAATGAGGATTTTTGCTCAGGGCCTAGGGGGAGAACCCAAGAAATGGTTTAAAGACTTACCTCCCAACAGCATTCATGATCTCCCTACTCTATACCAAACCTTTGTGAACAAATGGGAAATCAAGAAGAACCCCCTCCAAATTTTGTTCGAGTATAAAAATCTTAAGAGAAATCTGAGAGAAAGTGTTCATGACTACTTGATTAGGTTTAACAGTGTTTAAAATTCTCTCCCACCTCACATAAAACCTCCACAAGGCTTGGCCCTGGTGAAATATCTCGAAGGCTTTGATGCTGATATGGCCTATCAACCAAGGGAGAGAGATTACCTAACTCTAGAAGACATGCAAAAGGGGGCTATGAGTGTAGAGGCTAATTTTATTAAGAAAAGGGCTAGGGTGAGATCAGAAAAAAGGGTGACTTATAGAGATGGCACAACACCTACACCCTCCTCTTTCGACACCAAACTTGACTCCATAGTTAGGACGATGGAGAGGATGATGGAAAAATTCAGTTTGAATGAGAGAAAACCTCCTAGGGAAAATCAAGCCAATCTTCAAAACAGGAATACAAATCAAAATTTCAGAAGAGACCCCCCCCCCCCCCAAGTTAGAAAAAGAGAGAGTGGCCAACAAATCAGACCCCCTTTCCAAGACAACTATGTAGATGAAGAAGAAAGAGAGCCTAAACAGTTGGAAGAAGACCATGTGAATGTCATAGGTTCGGATGATGAGGATAACACATTCCTTACCGAAGAAGAACACAGGATGTTTTCTTCAAAACCACCTGAGAAATCATGTGAAGATTCTGAAGACTATAGATTAGGATTTGAGAATGCCATAATGGAAGTCCATAGGTAGTATGACCTTAGGAGAAAAGAGAGTCAAGATATTCCTAAAACCAATCAGCCAAACACTGATTTTATAAAAACCTCTGAAAAGACAGCAGAAAACACAAATACTATGGCTAAGAAAACTGAACTAAACAAACCAAAGACTAGTCAACCTAACAAAGATTCAAGTTGCCATAGTACTTCAACTAGTGGCCCTGAAAAGATCCTGCTTTCCAAACCATTAAATCAGAATCAGAAAATTAAAAATGTGGAAAAGTTCATGGCTGATAAAACTGATGTAAATGCAATAAAGACACCTACACCTCTTAATTTTGAGGGGGAGATTGCCAAGATCAAGATAACCATACTCTTCACTGAGCTGGTAACCCAGGAGGTATATAGATCCCAGATTTTTAAAGTTTTAAATATAGGGAGTGATACTGATACTTTAAACTTAACTGATGATAAACCAGAATTTTTGTTTGGTCCTGAAGTAGAGGGAAAATATCAAGAAGGAGTTTTCCCTCATTTCTATGTAAGTCTGAACATACATGATAAAATTCTGCATAATGTTATGTTAGACTCCGGTGCCTCACACAACCTCATGCCAAAGGTTGTGATGGAGAGATTGGGCTTAGAGATTACAAAGCCCTACAAATATTTGTACTCTTTTGATTCCAGTAGGGTCAAGTGTCTAGGCATCATCAAGGATCTGTGTGTCAATCTCGCACAAATCCCCACTAAAAGTCTAGTCATGGATATAGTTGTGGTTGACATCCTCCCAAAGTATGGCATGCTTTTATATAGGTCATGGGGGGCCAAAATATAGGGAAGCCTTAAAATGGAAATGACTTATGCCACCATCCCAATTTTCAATCAAACAAGGAGATTATACCGGGAATCCACATGAAATACATGGTGAGTAACATAGATAGGCCAAATGACACACCGATTTATTCCATTCACTCAGACCTTGAATCCTTCATCCTGTACAATAAAAATGACATAGATGAACAAATATATGACAAGGAGGAAGAACTAAGCCCCTCAGAACAACCAAGCCAGTCCTCTGACCAAGAAAATGACACCCCAAATCCTAGCAACCCCAAAGTGAAAAATATTGACAAAACTAAAATTGACACCCTTTGGCATATAATCTTTGATGGCTCTTGTGGTGAGGTTTGTTCAGGAGTAGGGGTTTGGTTCCGCAACACAAATAGAGGCCATTCCTATAGGCTAGATTTCCAATGCACCAACAATGTTGCAGAATATGAGGCTCTCCTTATTGGTTTACACCTACTCAAAGACCTCAAAGCTAAGAAAATATTGGTTCAAGGAGATTCAGAACTGATCATAAATAAAATCAAGGGAGAATATTCAGCCAAGAACCATAGGCTAAAGGAATATATAAATGATGCCCTAGACCTTCTCAATACCTTTGAGAAATATGAGCTGACTTTCATCCCTAGGGCCCAAAACTGCCTTGCCAATGAGCTTGCCTTTGCTGCCAGCAATTGCTCTTTATCTTATGAAAATAATCAATGCCTCATCAAAATAAATAACAGGCCTACTGTACCAGACAACTTGAACCATTGGCAAGTGTTTGAAAATGATGACCAAATAGATGATTTTCTGCAATCCAAAAATGACTTTACAAGCACAAAACAAAGTTTGAGATTTGGAAGAAATAAATCTGCTGAAAAAAGAAACTTCCAAAACAGAGTTGCCCTTTGATGATGATATAAACCACCTTCAAAACCCTTGTGTTACAGAAGTATTTGATAAATCAGATCAAAGAGAAGTTGAAATTCTGCAGTACAAATATGACACCTTGCCAAGAGGCCTTACACCACTAGAAGAGTTGTTTGATTTTAATGATGTAGCTAAAAAACCCAAGATGGAATCCACTGAAACAAATGTAGAAGAGTGCAACATTGGAGGGATGAAAGAGCCCAAAATAATCAAGCTGTCCAAAACTCTCCCATCTCACACAAAACAAAAATACATTGAGCTTTTTAGAGAATTCAAAGATGTGTTTGCTTGGGGGTATGAAGACTTGAAATCCTATGACACCAAAATCATCCAACATAAAATTCCTCTCAAAGAAAATCAGAAAAAATTTAAACAGAAGTTGAGAAGAATAAACCCCCTCTTGTTACCCTCAGTTGGGAAAGAAATAAAAAAGATGTACGATGTCAAGATCATAGTCCCTGTCTGATACTCAGAGTGGGTGTCCAACATTGTGTCAGTTAGGAAGAAGACCGGGAAAATCAGGCTTTGTATTGACTTCAGAAATTTGAACAAAGCCTCCTTGAAAGACAATTACCCCTTACCTAAAATGGATCACATACTCCAAAAAGTAGTTGGCTCACAAAGAATCTCATTACTAGATGGCTTCTCAGGTTATGACCAAGTTCTAGTCTTTCCCAGTGACCAACTTAAAACTGCTTTCACTACACCTTGGGGTACATTCATTGTTGGGAAAAATACTGAGAGGGGGGGGTGAATCAGTATTTAGAGCTGACTGAAAACTTTTTACTTTTTCTTTCTCTTAAACCCATACGCTACTTTACTGAACCCAACTCGCGTATACACGCGGATATCCTTAAGAAAACTTGTGTATGTCCAGAGATCTTATTATGCATTTAATTCTTTACTTAGATCATTGCATCATTCATTCATCAGATGTTTAGTAAGCAGTAAGCATGTGCAGTAATAACAGAATAAACCATCACACATAAGCAACACACATGAACACCAGTATTTAAGGTGGAAACCCAATTAGGGAGAAAACCACCGCTGTTGTCGTCTCTATCTTCAATATTTATTATAAAGAAAAATTCTTACAATTTTGTACTGGCACAGACTCATACCAACACGCAGGCACCCACCTGCAGAAGGCTGCAACCTTCTCTCATTCTCCAGCCACTACTGGAAGGGAGCTCCAACCCCCTGATCTCATTTACCAGCCTCTCCTGGAAGGGAGCTACTACCCCCTACTCTCGTTTACTAGCCTCTCCTGGAAGGGAGCTACTACCCCCTGATCTCATTTACCAGCCTCTCCTGGAAGGGAGCTACTACCCCATGCTCTCATTTACCAGCTACCACTAGAAGGGAGCTACAACCCCCTTACTGAAGGCTTCGACCCTCAGCACCACTGCGGACCACGTTTCATCAATTTTCATACTGAACCCACTCCACACATTTAAGCTCAACATACATCAAACTGAAACTTATAACCCCATCAATTCATTCATTGAATCATCAACCAATCAACCAAAAACTTGATCTTTAATAAACATAATCAGCAGCATAATCAACATTCAAACAACCCAGATCTGTATGAATACATCATTGATAGATAGCAGTAAAACAACAAAACAGATCAGATATTTCATTCCACACACTTCAGCAAAACCCTAGATTCCATACGCACTTTTACTTCACTAAACCTGCGTATATACACGCTTTCACAGAGACAAACCTACGTATAGATCTGCAACTATTTCAGAACTGACCTTTGATTTCATACGCGCTTTTGCTGAAACGAACCTGCGTATATACGCGCTTTCGCTGAGATGAACATGCGTATAGATCTGTAACTTTTCAGAACTATGCAGCTCTTTAGAACAGATAACTCAAATCTCACCCTTTACTTCAGAAAAGATTCGCCAGATCACAGATCTAAACATTCCATAAACAGATCTAGAGATCCCTCTTCATCATTTTCTTCATAGGTGCATTATTAATTCAGATCAATCAATAAACTGTTACCCATTCCATGCAGATATACTTTAGCGTGAAGTATTCATTAAAACCCAAACCTATGCACACCTTGCACTATGATCCTCTTCTCCTTATATAGTTTTAGCCTTTATCAATACCATGAGTCAAAACCACTTAATTACTGATGGTATTCCTTGATGGGATCAAATAGATAATCCAATGCTCAATACTGTGGGCCAATACCATGGTCATTTCCCCTGGTTTTATAAATTTAGAGCGCAAATAGGCATACGCTACTTGGTACGTACTTTTACGCGTACATACGCTACTTTGTCTTTACAAACCCGCATATGCTTTGTGACATATCTTATTCATCATTACTCTGGCACTTACTGGAATTTCTTTCTTTGTTACTTCTGAGCTGCTCTGTAGATACATCAGATTTACATCATTAACAAATAGGTTGCTATCAAAACACAACTCATCAAGTAGGTTTCCATCAAGGACAACTTCATCAAGTAGGTTGCCATCAAGGACAACACATTGCATCATATTGCCAACAATCTCCCCCTTTGGACTTGATGGAAACCATGATGGTGTTTGATCACCACAACAGATAGATACATTGATTATAACCATTATTCAAACACCATGATACTCTCCCCCTTTGACATCAAGGGCAAAGGGCGGACCAAAACAAGGTTTTTCTTCTCTTGTAGAAAGAAGAGCTCTGTAGATCTGATGTGCACTGAAGTTACCATGCTCCCCCTGAGTTCACGCTGAATCTTCAAACATATTTTTCAATGAAGTACATGACTCTATGACCTTTCCTATCACCAAGGACTCATACTTACATCAATTATCCAACCAAGTGGATTTACATATGTGACTCAAGTACCCAACCAAGTGGGTTTACACATTTTGACTCAAGTACCCAACCAAGTGGGTTTACAAATTTGAAGAAGTCCTTATATGAATGAATATAACAATTTACATCATAGGTCTCAACATAACCTTTTCATCAAATTACAAATATGATTTTTTATAACCAATACCAAAAAGACCTCAAGAGAGAGATCATATTTCAGAACCATCATAATTCCAACAATGCATTACTCTCAGCAAGGCTAATGCTGCCCCTGAAACTATGCTCCTGTCCTTGAGCTGACTCACTATTTTTCTTGTCAGAAAAACATACGCTTCTATCTCCAACGGAACTCACGTGTATACGCGGCTTTAGTTCATGAAACCCACGTATGAAAAGTGAAATACTGAAAATTTCACAGCTCCATTTTCTCCTAGATTTATACATTCTGTACCTGTCTTTTGTTGTCATAATAGATGCACTGTTAGAAATAAACACAACCAGAATTACCAAACCAACCATGGGAATCACCATATATTGCTCCCTTTGTGATGATACATTACTGATTCCTATAATGTATCTCACGTCACTCCTGCAGTCATTATGAGAAGTAAGATTTAGAAGCAGAAGACTGCAGTAGGATTATTATCCCCTACGTTTTTGACCGGTCCTCCTTCTTTTTCCAGCTTTTCTTGAAATTTCTTATTGTGTGTTGTGTTGTGTAACCAGCTCCAAAAATAGAAGAAGAGAGATATCAATGCCTTAGAAATAAGCCACTTCGAGGGGGAAACCTCCAATACATTACATAAATGAACAATTCTTAGATGATACAATTTACATAACCTCCTTTCTATATATAGGAGTCCATGTGGCCATAATGTAATCCTAGTGGGCCACAATGTAATCCTAGCTGACCTAACAATAATAATTTAAGGGCACAATAATAACAAAATGGGGGTTACAAGGGTACAATAATAACAATAAGGGGGTTACACTAATAATAATAAGGGACTATACTAGTAACATAGGGACCTAACATGCCCCTCTCCTTCAAAAAAGTGTTGTCCTCAATGCTTGAGTAGCTCTGGGTGCTTCTGTATAAAATTCTCATCCTCCCATGTAGAATCTTCAGTGGGTAAGTTCTTCCACTTGATGGGATACTCTGAAATTGATCGATTCCGTAGTTGTCGAGTTCTTGTTTCCGTGACCGCTTCAGGTTCCAATATGATTTTTCCTTCCTCATCAAGTTCTGGCAATATTGTTTGAACTGGAAGATTTTCACCTATAACCTTCTTTAAGCATGAAACATGGAAAACTGGATGTACTCGCGAAGAAGTAGGAAGCTCCAATTTGCATGCCATAGTACCAATCTTTTGCAACACCTTGTAAGGACCATAGTACTTTGGCGATAATTTATTATCCTTCTTAGCTTGCTTGAGGGACATTTGTTTATATGGTTGTAGCCGTAAAAATATCCAATCTCCTACATCAAAACTTCTCTCACTGCGATGTTGATCTGCCTGTTGTTTCATTCGATTTTGTGCCAAATTCAGGTTATCCTTTAAGAGTTGGAGAACTTCTTGCTAATGCTCGATGTGATCTTCCACTGCTTGAACCTGTTAGCGCTCGATTCTGCCTCAGGGTGAAGAAGGCGAGGTTCGAGGCAACATCAAACCAACCTTAGCCTCGTAGCTAGCCCTACGAGGACAGGAGAGGGCTCTCTCCGGGTCAAACTCAGCAAAAGGTTTTCGGAAGGGCTGAGATGACCAAAAGCATAACTGATCTTGATTTTAGGCTAGTAAATTGATAGAAAGGGGTTTTTTTTTTATAAATGTTTGAAATTTTCTCGGGTCAGGTGGGGCACAAAGACAAATAAAAGAGCAAGAGATCAAATGAAAAACACAGATTGTCTCCTGAGGCAAGGTAGGCAGGAAAATTTAACATCAAATTGAGATTAAATGGAATGGCAAGACTGTTGAGGAGCCGACAAGGGCATAGAGGATGAATCCTTGTCAACAGAAGAAAACATTAACTATGAATACTTCCTCAAGACAGAGCAACTAAATTGAATTCTGCCTTTCTCACTTAGAAACATTCAATATTGAAATGGAAATTAATGAAATGCGAACATAACGATGACATATGAAACAAAAGGAAAAACATTTGCTAAATTTCAAGCCACAAGAATCTCAAAAAACAGAGCTGTATCTCTTCATTAAAATCTCTGTCTAAAACTGTACAATAAAACTCTAATTTTCTCCTACACTAGCTCTCAGAACTCTCCCCCCCTTTACAAAATGATTTTCAATACATTAAATAAACTCTGCTAGGGGAAAACATCGACCCCAAGACAAGGAATTTGTTTCAATTGAAATTACAAAGATAGAATAGATTAATTCATTTATTCTAAAAACAGAATACTGTTTCCCTCGAATTCCTCTGATAGCCAATACTAGAGCGCAGATCCATTTGGAGTTTTAACTGAAGTCATTAAGATAGAAAAGGATCATCTATCTGCTCTAAAGATAGAAAAACCTCCAAATATTCCAGCCGAGGATTTCTAATGACCTGGAGCGTAGACTAAAGGAAAAATAGGTAATCGATCTTTGAATGCCACTTGGCACATCCCTATACACCTACCTTCAAAATGCGTTTGCCATTTCACATATATTCTTTTAACCTGGAGATGAATCGATTGCCCAAATAGCGCAATGACTTCCACCTGGAATAATGCCACTTTCATTTCGATTTATTATTATCTCCGCCCTCCTTATTATCGATCCCGAGATAAATACATCTCATGTATTTCAAACACATGCAAACGAACTTTTCCACACAATAATTTATAAATACGTTGCTTGTATTCCACTGCTCAATGACACCACCAATATATAACATTTCAACATGTCCAAGAATCAACATGCTATACCATAATGACATGGCTCTCGCTTCTGGCATAAAAACTATCACGGTCGGTGGAGCCAATTTCATATGAATCAAGGCCAACACGCCTTTTTCGGACCGTTGATGCTGGTCGCCACTGCTATGGTTTTTCCACGTTGTATTTTTACACTGCGAAGAATGCCCAGGTGGGTCGCTCGACGCCCAGGTGGGTCGCTCAACGCCCAGGTGGTATATTGTAGGTAGACAGAGTCGGCCTGCAATTGTTTTGGAGAAACCTGTAGAACTTTGTCAATCACTAATCCTTCAAAAGGACCAGTGCTCTTATTTGTCTTCAGTGTAATTTTTCCTAGAACATACACAACCCCTGTATTCTTTGCCGATTCAAGCCGCTGCAATTCTTCATCTACAGAGTTGTTACTTTCTGCTACTCCATTTCTGCTTGCATAACTTCTGTCAATTGAGGAGGAATGAGTTCCTGTAAGCTTGAGATAGTCTTGTATGCTTTCAACAACCTGGTTGATAAATTTCAGATCCTTCCATGTTTGGGGCGTCTTTGTAACCATATTGGGCTACGCATCTATATACACCCTTTGGTTCTAGTTTTCCAACCATAAATCTCTCCGACAAAAGCACTGTCTTGACTGGAACCATTCTTATGGTGAAAATGATAAGAACTTCATGCAGAGACCCCACATTCGTTACATAATGCTCAATAATCGGTGGTAACCCGGAAATAAGGTCACTGCAGAAAAAAAAAATTCCTGGTACACGTGAATTTACCCTGGCAACCAATCCATTCAAACCTTCTATGCTGAGTCTTCTCCGTGCTAAATATTTGTACTTTTTCTGCCTTCCATAGTTCCAAGAGAACATTATGGCCATAAAAATTGCTGCAATTAGGAAGAGACACCAACCTCCCTGTGGCACCTTATTCAATACAGATGATAGATAAACACCTTCAAATAAAGCAAAAAACAGAGTGAAGGGTAGTATAAGCAAAATATTCATGTTCCAAACCACAAGCATGACCGAGGTTACTATGCACGTCGTAATGAACATGACCCCAAACCCATCGCAACCCTGCATATGAATAGCCAATTTGTGTTCCATCCCGAACTTACGACACTGCAAGGCGTATAACCATGAGGAATGAGGAAAGAATCTCTGTGTGAATAGATTTGACCCTCGTAATCTTGTGAGGTATGCACAATCTTCACTCGAGGAAAGCAGCTAAGAGCCATGGACTGTTTTACGATTGAGAATGTTGCTGTAATCAATTCTTGACTGGCTACAATGGCTGCTAAAGTGACAACAATGAACATTGGCCAATAAACATGCTGTGGTATTGCTTTGTAAAATGTAGAGCCTATGTCCCTTGGGTTCTTTATCAAATATGCCGCTTGTCCCGTATATGTGATAAGCAGAGATGGGTAAACAAACACACAGAAAGTAAGCTGGATTGACTTCCTGTTGAAATGGCCCAAGTCTGCAAACATGGCCTCGGCACCTGTTATACATAAGACTACACCTCCAAGCATCACCCATCCTTGTTTGTGATATTCATGAAAGTAATAGTATATATAATATGGGTTGAATGCCTTGAATGCTGCAGGATAATATGTCACAATATTATATAGTCCTATCATGATGTTGGTCACGAACCAGACAATCATTATGGGTGAGAACAGGAAGCTAACTTTACTTATACCGAGTCTTTGAAAAAGAAACAGTAGTAACAGGATTACAAATGACACAAGTACAACAATGCCTTGGCTCATGTTACTGTTCCTTGCAGACTGAATTCCTTGCACAGCTGACATCACTAAAATTGCAGGAGTCAGCGCTCCATCACCAATCACCATACAAGTGCCCATCATGACAGCAACAAGCAGAATTCTCTGAGCCGTTGCACTCTTCTCAATCAGTTCCTTTGTCTTCGAGTTGATAACCTTTCCACCATTTTGCGTACTGAAAAACTTCAATCTAGCATCTGATGCAAGGCGCCTGAATTGCTTGCCAATTATGCTCCAACAAATTATTACAAACTACTAATCTGACATTCTCTTCTCCAAAACAGGGTTTTGGAGAAGAGTCATCCTTGATTATTAATAATGATAAAACTCTCGAAATAAGAAACTTATTGAACCTTGGTGAGTTTACCTCTGACAGTAGACTGACAAGACGGAGTCTAACATTGGCTCCAATGGGGATGGCAGCTGCCGCTTCTTGGAGGTGCCAAGAACCGCAGAGCTTTGGGAGAGCAGATAGTGCCTCCATCCATTGGGCTATGGAATCATGATCAACTTATTAACTGAAAACTGACTGAAATGATTTGAAAAACTAACTTGGCAAACCTCAAACTAGAACTGCAATAAACTGGAACAAGATGCTGCCCTTTGGCTGCTTATTTATTTACAAAATCTACCCTACTCTGCTGCAAAAACAATAGATCAGGTAATACTGAAATGCCAGATTAACCATTCAAGTAAACCTGAGAATGATGCCGCTTGAGAATGCTCCAACCAGATCACAGATGTAATTGCTGGCAGCCCTTCATGCACGTAATGAATCTGGCCACGGAAAATACAGCCTGATCTATCAATCAAACTGAAAAATGTGTCCATGTATGCCGCAATAGGATCACGGAAGCTGGACTCTGTTGGCTGCCCCAACTCTATGATGCATACTTCCAGCTGCACACTGTCAATGTAAACAACTGTAGGCCATTCTATGATATCTTGTTTCGAATGAGGAAGGATTTCCAAGAACTTTTTAGGGTCTTGGAAATCATATGAATGAATCTGCTCATCTAAAAATTGAATCTCCTTTTCAAGTTTTTCAACAACTAACTCACAGAAACCTGTTTTAGTTTCAAGAGGGAACTTTGGAGATTTCAAACATTGAAACAAGACACTGAAAAATTCTTCATTAATTTCAATATCTGCTAACCAATTTCTAGCATCTTCTATAGCTTCAGAAAGTGCAGGGTTTGCCACATACCCTACCATTGCATGAGTGGATCAGCGAGCATTGGAATCTCTGGATCGAGCTGGAGTCGCCGGGTGAAAGTTTCAGCCTTCATATGT